>JAJAGP010003455.1:34869-73409 GCA_025084515.1 Ancistrus triradiatus
TATATATATATATACACATACACGAACATGCAAGTGGGTAGGTTGGGTGGGTAAGTAGTTTAACTGTTAATGAACGTTACAATTATGTTGCATGTTACTGTCGCAGAGGATGGAGGATACAGTGGAGCATTGTTCCCGAAGTTTCAGAGCCAGTGGTAAATATGAAATTTGTTCTTTTAATGCCATTAATTCAATTAATTAGTAACAAGACAGATTTAAAAGTTGTTACAGTCAAATTATTCACAATTTATCAATCAACAATCAGTGTGGCTGATCAAATATAACAATGCTGAATTAACAAAGTACAAAGACAAAGCCCTGTCAAAGAGATTAGGGACACAGGTTGACCAGTTAGCACCTGGTTCCAAAATGACTGCATTACAAGCACTTAATCTGATTAATGAGTATACATGCACTTGAGTAATCACATAATGGTAAACCTAGGGTTGGGCAATATGACGATATTTTATTGTATTGTGATCAATTTTGTTATCGTGAAAAGGCAATATGTTTTTCTGAGCAGTCTTGGGTTCAATCCCAGGGTCGAGCGGCCTGGGTCCTGGAGTCTGCATGTCCTCCCCATGTCCATGTGGGTTTACTCTGGGTACTCCGGTTTCCTTCTCACAGTCCAAAGACATATGTTAGGTTAATTGATTACGCTAAATTGGCTTTGACTTGAGTGTATAGATATGACTAGACTTGATGTAATATTGTGTATAGATGTCACCTTGTGTGTGTCGCTGAAATGGCCACTGAAGCGACGTTAAATAAACCAAACAAACAAACGTTTCTGAGCATATCGAGGAAATTGTCACTTCGTTTGTTCGCATTTCATTATAAAGAGTGTAATTAGTCCTGTTTAATTGGATGAATGCAGGACATTCTGAATATAAACCACTTTATGAAGTATGGGATAATATTTGAATAGTAGTTTTTAAGAATCTGTCACTACTAATGCATTTTGTCTGCTATCACATATCTCATGATAAATATTGTGTATCGTGAAAATGTCTTTAGATATTGTGATCTAATATTTTTACAATATAACCCACCCCTAGGTAAACCTCTGGGTTTACATGACTCTGGTAATAATTGGATTTCTACTTTGCAATCAGCCAATAATCTCACAAAAGGATTTGACGTAAACTTTAATATTGAATAATCAAATTCTTCATGCTTTCTTCAAGCATTTACTGCGTCTCTAAGAATTAATGGACCTGGCTTCCGTGCTGCACTGTGGAATGTGTAACACTCTCATTATGTTGGCGTGCAGGCAAAGAACACAGTTGATTTCTCAGAGCATAGGTATATATATGCTCTGAGAAATCTGAATACTGAGGTAAAAATCCAGCTCTCTTTATCTGATTTCTAGATCAGAGTGTGCTGGATACATGAAAACTTCAATAATCAGATAACTGTAGAAATGCGACTATGATCAGATTAAGTGCATGTTAACACACTCAATGATGACATCATTGAAATTTGCTTCAATATGTCGGAACAAGGTACGAATATTCCCATATAAAATAATAGAAATAGTGTTCCTGCTATCCAAACCACTGCTGTTAGAATACTTTATATAAAGCTCATCGATTCACTTGTCAAAGAAGGGAATAGTCGAGGTTCCACCCTCCCTCGTTCATGTGTCTTTATTGACAGCCCACTGAGGAGTTGGGCTCTAGTTTCTTAAATTGACCACATTGATTGACCATCAAAAAAGTAACCAGCCATCCAAAGGCTTTAAAAAACCTGTTCTAGTGGAAGCATAAACCAGGCTTAATTCTAACAACTCACTGATGAGGATCTCAGCAATAAATCTGACTTTTTCTTTAGGAGCCTCCGAAGGAAGAGTTGACTGTTTCAGAGAAGTTCCAGTTAGTGCTGGATGTGGCACAGAAAGCTCAGGTACATTTAATTTCCTACTTGCAGTACAACATAAGGCATGATAATATCTTGCCTAAAGCCACATAAGCAGATGAGCTGTCAAAGCACACTTCACACTAGAGGTGTTGAATGGTTTTTTTCACAAGCCATATGTCTTTACAGAACCTGTTTGGAAAGATGTCAGATGTTTTGGAGAAGATTAAAAAGTAAGTCATTTTTTTATTTATTTATTGTTTCATTTTACATAGGACTGAAATACTGGCTTTTGATATACTGTCACTACAGGCGTCATCAATATGCAAACAGGTTTTATACCAGTGCTGCAAATCATCTGGTACACATCACAGTTTGACTAAGACCTTCAGTTGATTTTCTTTAAAATGTCAAGTACATTCTGTATATTGCTCCCATAATACTATTTTAAGACGCAGTAATAAAATGAATACAAGTTATTTTTACATCACAGAATCTAAACATATCAGGTCACGTTATCATCTTAAAATTTGCAGATAAAAATAATGCTAATAAAAAAAGCTTTCGTCTTATTTAGACATAGTAGGCTCTGAAAAAAAGATTAAGTATGAAATATTACAACATGACTATGTTTTAAAATAGGACAGAATGTTAGATTGGTACATATAAAAACCCCCTCCCCAGATAAGTAAATTAAAACATCAAATGACCCTTGTGGCAATGATAAGCCGTATTCAGATTGAAGTAGTTTATCAGGTTGATGTCTGCAATTACATTTTTACTTGTCTCCTCTGTGATAAAATGCTTTCATCCGGACTATAATAAATTTCTTGCAAGGCAAGCGAGTTTCTGGTGGGTTGTATTGTCTATGAACCCTGTTGTTTGTATCAGTATTAACTGACTGATATAATTATTACTCACACACAAAAATGAAACAGTACTGTGCAAAAATCTTAGGCCACCATTAGATTTGTTGTTTTAGCAATGGTATAATGATCATATTTATTTATAATGATTTTACCCAAACATTTTAAACTTGGATTTGTCACTCCATAATACTCTTTTCCACTGATCTTCATCCCACTCTTAGTGAGTTTTAGAATATCTTAGTTTTTCACCCTGTTCCCCTTCTGAAACAGTGGTTACCCGCAGCTATGTCCAAGTTATCTTTTGATGATGAAAGGTTCTGACGCAATTACACGTTGAGAAATGTTGTTCTTAAACTGTTGGACTATTTACTCACGCAGTTGTTCACACAATCTTTGAACCTCACTCCATCCTTGCTTGTGAACGACTGAGCCTTTCGGGGATGCTCCCTTTATACCCAATCATGACACTCACCTGTTTCCAATTAACCTGTTCACCTGTGGAATGTTCCAAACAGGTGTTTTTTGGGCATTCATTTAAATTTTTTGCATTTACAGCATTTGTAAACGCCCTTATCCAGAGCGACTTACAATTGGTATAGTCCAATTACAATTACAATCTTACAATTACAATCTTGCAATCCAAGCAATTGTGGGTAAAGGGTCTTGCTCAAGGAGTCAACAGTGGCAGCTTGGCAGAGGTGGGATTTGAACCCTGGATCTTCTGGTCCATAGTCCAGTAACTTAACCACTAGGCTACCACATTCCTCAACTTTCCCAGTCTTTTGTTGCCCCTGTCCCAACTGTTTTGGAACGTGTTGCAGGCAACAAATTCAAAATGAGTGAATATTTGCAACAAACATTCACATTTGTCCGTTTGAACATTAAATATCTTGTCTTTGTAGTGTATTCAATTGAATATGGGTTGAAAAGGATTTGCAAATCATCGTATTCTGTTTTTGTGTTTTACACAACATTCCAACTTCATTGGGGTTGTACCTTTATGAATGTTTACTGTGTGTAACAGTGTAACCTTTGGTGTAAATATTGTATTTTTGTATACCATGAAGTTTAATACATATACTCACTGGGCATAACATTTGTGACCTGTGACTGAAACGTAGATAATAGTGTGTAATACCTCCACAAATTCAGATGAGAATTTCCTGTAGACTGGGATTTTTCCACTGCTGGTAGACCCGTACGACCATACGCTTCTATACACCTACAAATTCAGCTACTTCCTTCACTCTGTGACCTTTGGCACATCCAAATGCAATCACTCCTTTTTGCCAATCATTACCGTCTCATTTCCCACACATTGAACAAGACATCCACTGCACTGTACCACCTCTTCTCAATCTAGGAATCTCGTCACACACCCCGCAAGTAGCCTGAAGTTACTACCACCATAAACATGCCAGGTGACTTTTTTCTTTGTCTGGAAAGTATATAAACATGTAGTTTATATGCTCATATGTTTGTGCTGCAGTTTGTTCATGTGGGTGCAGCCAGAAATCACTCAGAAGTTATACGTTGGTCTGTGGATGGCGTTTATTGCTTCCTGCCTTCTCCCATACAAACTGCTGGGCTTCATAATCGGTAAGATGCCTGTCATTCACCTACTTATTTCATGGTCACATGACTATGGCCAGTTTCAGCTAAAACAAACAATGTCTCATGTTGCACCTTTTTACTATCTATGCAGCTGCAATTGAGTAGCTTTAGCTCATCGGTAGTGTTTTTGTCCCTAGGGCTCTATGCTGGAATTAAGTTCTTCATCATTGACTTCATCTTCAAGAGCTGTCCCAAGCTTAGAGACAAGTATGACACGCCGCACATCGTATGGAATAACCTGCCTACTGACCCACAGCTTAAGGAACGCCACAGTGCCAACATCAGTCGGAGGGTAAGCATGTGTACGATATGATTTAAAAAAAAAAAAAAAAAAAAAAAACTGTCCAGTTCATATGCAGACTGATAATAAATAAAATGAAAAAAGTGTAGTGCCCAGGACTACCATAAGTCATCAGACGTTTTAATGCACCTTAAACTGAGTTCTCTGGAGCTGTGTTATATTTCCTCCTAACACTTTTTTCCTCCCCAATGTGGTAATGACTAATTCCTAGGGGCGTAACAATACACTCTGCTCACAGTTCGAATTTCTCATCATTATTTATTTTACATTCAATAAAAGGCATTCCTTTCCTATTTCTGAAGTGTAAACAGTGCAAAACAATGCAAATGTCTTGTCCAAGTTTTTAAACAAAAAACTTAAGTCTCCTGCAATGAAAAGAATTTGAATAACTAGAAATTAAAATGACTAAATGCTGTCTTAAATGAGAATCTGTTATCATGCTCAGTTTGTCAAACCCCTTTTTGTATAAATTGTGCGTGAAAAGCGCTATACAAATATCTTTGAACATCCTAAATCCTTTCAGTTTTCATTGGAGAAGATATGATGGAATATGATCCATATATGATTGTGCCCTCTGGTGTTCGAAGAGTGCAACAACCTCATCAGATCTCTATAAAGAGAAGGAAGGCCTGTGATATCTCCGAGATTACATATTGACACGATGCAAATCGTGATGTTTTTGCATTGTTACAAACTCCCATTTTTCAAATGCCCCTTGTTGATACACCATCTCAGAATTCAGCTCAAAATCCCATAATGGTCAGCTGGGTATGGATCTGGTCACCATGCCATTTGACTGTTCGTATAAATCAGACCATTCTGTGACCCCATTGTCCTGTGAATGAGGGAATCTTTCTTGAAGAGATCAGGATCGAAATGTCCGATCATATTGATCATCTAAAGAGTCAGAAGGACTGAGTTGATTGATTTGCAGTGACCTTTCTGTAAGTGTACCCAAACAATGAAAGCAGAATCCCCTCATAACACAAAATAGCCACCAAAAACCTGTAGTCAATCATCTTTTATTTAATTTGTCACCTGTCTGTATGTTAAAGGCACCATCTGAACCACATGTTCCTAGAGTTGATTTTCTACAATGAAACATACAGGAATACAGCAACATCTGGTTAATGTGTGGTAGAGAAATAAGGCCAGTCGATTTATTTTATTTTATAGTCTGTCACACCTGTGCTCTGTTATCTTTTTCTCAGCTGTCTGGGTATGAAAAGGTAGGGATCTAGTGTGGCAGCAGGTTTGATAGCAATACCTGTTTTGCCACCACTGACTGGTATTGTGCGTTTGTGTGTGTGTAAAAATAAAGATTATGATGAAAAATACAGAAATTATATTTCT
This sequence comes from Ancistrus triradiatus, assembly GCA_025084515.1. Classification (NCBI taxonomy): domain Eukaryota; kingdom Metazoa; phylum Chordata; class Actinopteri; order Siluriformes; family Loricariidae; genus Ancistrus; species Ancistrus triradiatus. The sequence goes on from JAJAGP010003455.1 coordinate 40,864, forward strand.
GTTGGCAAATGGATCAAAAAATTAAGCATTCATGTAAATCACTGCAGTAGGTTTCAGAATTTCTTTTTCTTACAAGGAATGGTTTAGCAGAAAATCTAATTTACACACAGTGGCAGTCTCTCACATGAAATCTTTTCCCTATGTACATTAATTTTCCAAATCTTCGTATATTTGTTTCATAACGCTGCATATTCTCACTTTTAAATAAACCTTAGTGTATACTCGCAAATATAGTGGATATTTAGAAAGCCCAATATTACCAAAAACACAACTTTCTTGTTATAATATTAAACTGCACAGAGCAAACCGTGATACTCACAGAGCAATATTTCACAACTCATATTTACACATAAACTTTTGATGGTTTCTATTATCTAGACTACATCCAAGTCCAAGGTTTATGCTTCAGAGGTGTTGTGGTGAGACGTCTGAACAGAACTTCTGAAAGTCAGAACAGTAGAAGGTTCTTAAAACCTAATGGTGTGGTTAATAGAGAGGCACATGTTCAAACAAAATGTACAATTGCGAGCTAATATTGCATTGTTGACCCTTGCGTCGTGCAAACCACCAACAAACCAGTGGAGATCTGGGATTGTGGCCCAGTGGTGCCTTCCATGATGGATGGCATTCACACAGGCACATTGGGTGCTCCCTGATTTACGATGGGGATCTGTTAAAAAAAATGCATCATAAGTTAATTGTATCATGAACTGAGGAGTTTAACGAGTGTTTGGTAGAGCGTCTATACTTTTATATAGCAGAGGTATGGAAAGCATACTATAAGTAATAAGTAAGTTCATGTTTAAGCACTTGTACATTAACCTACAGTTGGCCAAAATAATTAACACAAAGCTTATTTTATAATAAAGTGTTGAAATCTCATGTAATTTAGTGAATAATGGATTGAAAGTGAAAAGCAAAAGCAACACTCTACTGATGAACTCCGGGTGCTAGCATAGGTGCTAAGCTAACTGCAGCCTGTTTCCTTTTGGTTGACTGTAATCACTAATCTTTTTAGGACCCATGGGGACTTGTTTGCACTCATGAATCGAGTTTTGTCTGAACGAGTCACGTGGCTCGACTCACACAAGTTTAAGCAAGTCTGCCAATTACCGAGCAAACAATGAGAACAGACAAATTTTCATTGTCAAAATGTTCGAGAAACGAGGTACCACTATTTTAATCACTAGGCCCACAGTCCCGAGACAAGAACCAGGTCAGTGTGACATTACTTATGAACTGACGTGGTTTGGGGGCAAGTGTGTTGGCAGGTTGGCAGATGATTGTGTAATTCCATTTGCATCAAGTATTTGTAGATGATGACTATTTCATAGTTTAAAAATAGATTATATTAAGCAAGTTTAAATGTGAGAATATTTGGATATGCACACACAAAACATATGTCTGCCTGTTACACCAAATGTGTCATAGATGATGAGCACATTTGAGGTGGAAGTGGAAAACTTGTCCAAATAGTTTTTTTGTGCTAAACCATTTCTTTAAATGTCTGTTAGAAATTCTGTTGTTTGCACAATTTATACTATATTTTTGATCCACTGCCTTTAAAGGCTGGTGTGTGTGTGTGTGTGTGTGTGTGTGTGTGTGTGTGTGTGTGTGTGTGTGTGTGTGTGTGTTCCTTTTAGCAGGGATACATTTTAGTTTTGCTACAATAGTCAGTAGATAAGACGGGCATGACATCAGAACAGTCAAGCTTAACCTTTACATACATTGCAATTACACCCTTGCAATCACATTACACTTAAGAACCCACATGCCCTTCCTTACTGGCCAATTAAACCATACAATAAAGGCTTGACTTTTCTGGTGTCAGTATTTTGTAGTTCATGCATCCATGATGAACTGGGTAAGTCAGAATCTGTTTTTGTTTCTTATAGATATTGTGTACAGAAACAAATTGACTGTTTTGATTTGTTGGTAGAATGTTTTCTTTTTTTAAAGTCTTCATGAATGAATGAGGATCCGTAAACAAACCATAACTAGTTCTGAACAGGTGACGTGAGATGTCTATTCAGAGTTGGGTGATTAATTGATAAGATATATACAGTATAATGTGATAATTTTAAGTCTTGAATGGGCATCATGTTGCCTTTTTTTGGAACTGTACTCTAGTTGTCACTTAGAGATGTAGGCAAAAACAAATTTTCCCCGGTGGGTAGCACCGTTGCCTCACAGCAAGAAGGTCCTGGGTTCAATCCCAGGGTGGAGTGGCCAGGGTCCTTTCTGTGTGGAGTCTGCATGTCCTCCCGTTGTACGCGTGGGTTTTCTCCGAGTACTCTGGTTTCCTCCCACAGTCCAAAGATATGCATGTTAGGTTAATTGGTGTCTTTAAAGTGATGGATTGGTGCCCTGTCTAGGGTTGATCTTGCATTGCGCCCTATGCAACAGGGTAGGTACTGGCTCCCCCATGACCCTGTCTATGATCAAGTGGATAAGAAAATGAATGAATGATCATGTGCACAGTTGCCAATATATTAGATGTACCTGCTTTGTACTTTTATTCATTTTATCATTGAAACCTAGTATATGGGTGCATGTTTAGGTGTACACCTTTAGGTTTACAGTGAATTTACAGTCATACTCTTATCTGAATGTAAATCATTATGGCAAATGGTTCTATGGGAATACCTGCAAGTTCAAACTCCCATCTACTTTCAGCTTTTTACTTAGACCAGGGGACAATCAGCTGAAATCAGGGGCCGTTTTGTACTACCATGTGTGTGGGTACTCGATAATGTCATGGTGTTTCTTGTAGCGCTGAATGGTAAAATATAAAATAAACATTCATTACCTCATATTTAAGTATATGGTGAGATTGAGTTAAGAATTGAGCCGGAGAACCATCCATTCCTACCATTCTTTCATTTTCGCCATCCATGTACTGCAAACAGCATGCTCAGAAGAGCTTCCATGCTGAAGACGTGGCTGTGTCCGAAATAGATGCTTACTTCCTCATTAGGATCCCTACCCCCTTTTTAATACTGTGGTATTTAGGGAAGCTATTTAGCTAAATAAGTATCACTCAAAACAACCAAAATGTAACTCTTCCTCATCATAAGCATACGTCAGCAGCAGTCTCTTAAACAAACCGCAAGCAGCTGAGCCGTGTTTGGAGCTCCGTAGGCTACACAAGTACTGTATTCTGAATTAAATTTAGTAAAAACAATGTGCTGTTTGTGCGTTGCTGTGTTTGCACTGCTGTCGCCGTCCTGCTCGGCACAAGTTAAATGTGACCAGAAGACCAGTACAGTATCGGTTCTATGAGACTGATCAGTGCACCTCTGTCAATAATATTACCTCGTTAATACGTTTTTAACAATCAAGCTGAGGATCTTTGTACCTGTGCGGCGACAGCGCTAACCAACCCCTGTACAGATTTGAAAAACAATTTTTCATATATGACACTTTATGCTACCTTCAAAATAACAAAAAAATAACATGTTACTGATATCAGACGGTATAGTAATATGAAAAGAATCAGTGAGCCCCAGCTTTTATAACACTGCTGTAGCACAATTCCTTAGCACCTACATGTATATGTCAACCAGAACGATACAGGACCTCAGCATAGTAGTTACACTAATATCAATGTGACATAATATTTAGTTTGGTTCTGTTGTGAGTGTATTGGGTGCAACAGTGTTGCTGGGATTTTTCCTACACCTGAATGTCACTGTTGTGATATGAATAATCTACTGACCTGAAATATCTAGGCTGTGGTCAAAATCTGAGCCAATAATAACTAATACTTGGTTTGTGGTGTTCCTTGGGTGGTCATGAAGGAGTGTGACAATAGTTGGTAACTGTATACCTACAAAGTGCACCTATATAGTAGGTGAACCTGCTAAGTGATGAATGAATGTAGCTACATGGTAAGTGTACTGGCAGCTCATATTCAAACCTTCATTATCCCATTTGAAGACTCTGGTTGAGTCTGAGATGCTTCCATCTTTAAGAAGCCTTTTGTTTTATTATGTCTATGGTTTAATTCAGAAGTCTCCCACACACACTGGTATAGCACTGGGCACACTGCTTATCACCTTTACGTTTAGCCTGTCCTGAGTGAGGATGAGCTAACCGGCTATCACTGGTTTGATGAAACCACTCGTATTTGTGATTGTAGTGAGCGCAGACTCTATCCTGTATCTACACACAGGTGTTCTGTCTGATATTGCTGCTCTCTTTGACCTGATCTGTCTCATCACTGCAGCAGATCCAGCCTGTGGTGGCACGTGGTAACCTGGCAGCTGGGGTTCCATGTGGTGTCGGGCGCGAGGAGGAGAGCGGGCGCGCCTACAGCACTAAAAGAGGTCCTTTCCATGAAGTCTTCAATCTGTCTGAGCATGAGCGCCCTCTACCGGGTAATACAATTAATACTTTTGGACCTGCACTGATGTCCCCTTATTTAACACTGGCTGTTTATTACTTTATATGGCTTATTTTGCACGAGTGCTGTTTGATTGTTTTATGATTAGTAGACATCATTTGTCTAATTGATTGAGAACATTTTGGCATCTCTGTTCTGTCATTGTTTTAATATGGCTTCATGTATATATTCTTTTTGTGTTCAGTGTGTGAGAACGGTTGGCGCTGCTGCTTGATCAACCGGGACAGGAAAATGCCCACAGACTACATACGTAATGGCGTCCTCTACGTAACAGAAAAGTATGTTTGTGTGCTTACTCTTACATTCACCTTATGTTTAGTATGCTGATACAGTCTTTTCAATGTATTGTCAGTGCAATTGTTAAGGCCTTGACTGTTTTTTTTTCTCTCTTGTTCTGTAGCTACTTATGTTTTGAGAGCTCCAGTTCTCGCTCCACCTCCTCTAAGAAGAATAAAGTCATCAAACTGCAAGACATTACAGATATTCAAAAGGTAAAGCCTTTCGCATTGCCGTGCTGCTTGTTCTGCTTTGTTGTGGCTATGCCTGTCTTAAATCTTGATCTATGGCTATACCTTTTCAGTATAAGGTTTTGTCAGTATTGCCTGGATCTGGGATGGGAATCTCAATAGCCACGCCGTCCACCCAGAAGGTAAACACCCTGACTTGATTATAACCAAACTGTACAATTCTGGTTTACTTTTCCTCACTTCTGCATCTGTCTTTATCATCTCCTCTGTGGCTTTCCAGCCTCTTGTGTTTGGTGCCATGATTCACCGAGACGAGGCCTTTGAGGCCATTATCGGCCAGTACACCAGAATCATCGGCGCTACTCCACCCGTCACGTTGACAAACTCGGAAACATAGAGCGCACACAGACGCTCTTGCTCTACTTTTCAACTGGAGCATTTTGTTCCTTCCCACTTCTACCACAGAGGGGTGGTGGTAAAAAGGAATCAGTCTCCCACATCTTATCAGTGCTGTGTTTTAGGAAGGCATTTCAAACATGACTCTCTTGTGACAAGATGCTCCTGAGCTGTCTCGCGTATCTTCTGGGAATCTGCAGAGAACCACTGAGAAGCTGTTATGGAAAAGGAGCTGGTTCTCCTGTATTCTGAATGGATTCTCGTACTGTGCAAGTGTATTCATCTCACAATCTTGCCGTGCAACTTTTAATTATGGAGCTGGTTCTCCATTCTGTGTGTTTGTGAAGTATTCTCTGTTTTTAATGTCTCGTGTTTTTGTGTCAATGCCTGACCAATACAACAATTCTGCTACTGGCAGGATTTAAGGAGCTCCAAGTTCCAATATCTGGCTGTGTACTTTTGTTACATGAAGGCTTTACTGACAGTTGAAATTAACAAAAGCCCAGAGCCTTCAAACATTTTTATTTCATGTGCATTTGTAGTCCACTTCTGTTATTTTCTTTAAAATAACTCCGTAAAAACACAAATGGTCAAAGACTATTAAATCTGTTATTTGGCAGCAGACATGGACACATGAATACTCTATAGCTTGTCAGCACACGATTAGTTTTCGATTACATCTTCCCCCACATCCACATATATCTGTTGAATACTATGGAAGTGCCACATTTCCATACAGCTTTTTAGTGCACCTGACTGTCCAGATCAAATAGTAAGTACGAAACAATGTTTATTCTGAATTACACAACTTGTTGACCAAGCATGTCAGTACCACTAAGTCTTATTCGTCCACCAGATGTTTAGAAGTCATGTGGAATTGTGTCCAGTTGACGTGATGAATGAAAATGAATCCATTTCATGTTCTAAAATAGTTTTCTTGATTATTAGCATAGATCAGCATGCTTCCATCAGCCAGAATAAAACATTCTCCATCTTAATTACAGGCCATTTAATGGCCATACTTTGGTATCACAACATTTTTAGAGGGTGTTTTTTTCTGGTCACTTTGGTTTTCTGTGAGACAGTGGTTTGTAGTCTTTTGTAGGTCTAAAATAACTTCTTAGTTCATTTATCCACCTACAGATTTGGGTACCAGTGGAGAAAACAACAGGACAAATCAGCCCTTTCTTCACAAACTGTTTATTTTGTCACAACATGTGGGTGTTTCAGCTGAAGGTTGTGTACCTCAAAATAGTCACAAGATGCTGTGCTCATGTGCACTTTATACAATTAGCGTAGCAGTGTGTGTGTGTGTTTCCTTGTTTCTACTGATTCTGGCACATTAATCGTATTAACTGTCAGTGTCACTTGGTGTACTCTATTATTGTCTTTACTGCATTTTGACTGGAAACACCAGTGACTCGAAGGAAATGTTCACCTAAACATCAAATGTAACAATTTTCATCCTGCACCAAAGGTAGTTGTTCAGCCAAGACGTTTTTTGCACTGTATCTATGAAACGGAAAAAGTCCTACTAAGACAAATTGTTAAACAGTATTGTTGATAGTATCACACATCAGACTCCTCCATGGAAAAATAATTGTCTGGCTTAATGATTTGGACATGTATTTAGAGAAAACATAGGCGAGACAGCCATTGCTAGCTAGTTACATTAGTACCGTATTTTTCGGACCATAAAGCACACCGGATTATAAGACGCAATATCAACGATCGGCTGCTAACGGGTATATTTTCATACATAAAGCGCACCGGGTTATAAGACGCATGAAATGAAACAAAACTCTTAAGTTCCGTCGGAAGCTCAGTTTGGTCTTTACCTGGCGCAGGGCGTCTTCGAGTGCTTCCTCCACTTCCGTATCATTGATTCGTTAATGTTGAATTCTCTCGCAGCTGCTCTATGTCCATGTTGTACTGCGTGACCGATAGCGTTGAGTTTGAAATCCGCTTCGAAAATGAATGAATGCACGTACCCTAATGCTGAAGCACATACCGTATTACTCCGCGATGATGCGCACTACGGTTGCCATAAGCTTCGTAACTTACCAAGGCCGTGCTAAAACATTTTGACAGATTTAATGAGCGCCGTGTACCATCTACAATCGGTTCTTGGTCAGGAAGCACAACCAGAATTAATTCATACATTAGACGCACCGCATTTAAAGGCGCACTGTCGATTTTTGAGAAAGTTAAAGGATTTTAAGTGCGCCTTATGGTCCGAAAAATACGGTATACGGACACATCTCATAACTTTGTCCAAAAAATATGGTTTGGCTAATCAGCTACATTGGCAATAAGTGGAAAATTGTTTACATTTTTTTTTCTTAAACCTTTCACATCAATGCTGTAACTAACATGAGTTAGCATTCAGAGTATAAAAGCTAAAAAGTTGATATTAGTTACCTCAGTTTAGAGTGGGATCTAATCAATAACTGATGTATTTTACCATTAATTACATAGGAATTATGAGACCTAAACAACAAACTGGCACATTAGATAAAAAGCACAGATTTATTTGATTATTTTTGCCAAATCTGATATTTGTATTACTGTTAATTGTTTGCTATGCCCTTAATCTATTCTGTTTACACTCCACGTAGGCTGGTTTGAGCCCTAGGGTGGTCTAGGGTTATGAAAATGAGCCCGCTGTCTTTGTGATCAGTGTTCATGCTACTGTGAGAGGCTTTTTAACTGGCTAGTATAACTGGGGTTTTGGCTTCTTTTTAATTGGAAGCGAGTCCTCCAAGTTGTTTGTGGTTAATGATTTTAGGGACCCTCTTTTGCACCTTTTGAGGCCTAATGGCAACTTTTAGGAATTGTTTAAGTACTGGATTTTTTTGTTTGTTTTTAATACGGTTAGCCAAAGACTAACAGATTTTAAAATGAGTTTTAGTTGAACCACAGTTAAAAACGGTACACAGATATTTAATTATTAACTTCTCAGATGCACTGAATAATGCTGTTTCCGTATACTCATGTTATTGAACCTGATTGTCTTCATTTATATGTATTTACATTGGTTTGTTCAAATTCGGTAAGCTGTAGAACTGCCTTGTGATACTCATGAAAGGAGGATTTCACACAAATCATGTTTGTTAAACAAGCCTCTAACACTTTCTTAAGGAAACTGTAATGTATGTGCTGTATCTCTTTTCTATTTAAGTAAAACTAATTTAATAACGCCTTCACTTGTTGTTCATTCTGTTGTCATTCAAACCATTTTAGGCTTACATATTTTACTCCCCAACTCATTTTGTTTTTAAAATAAAAGCTAATACAGGGACTGCTGGCAAAGGGTGTCATTCATGCCTCCACCCTTGTTGGACAGACGCTGGGTTAGGTTATCCAGTATTCATACTTTATGTAACTGTAAGGGAAATGATTCAGGCAAAAGATAAGTAAATAGCCAACTGTCTGACAAGTGACGTGGCTGCAAGGCAATGATGGGTCTCGGTGGTTCATGGCGGTCGTCTAATGAAATGCCGCTCCACAACCACAGGTAAAAACATTTTGCCAGCTGTTGTAGTGGAACATGGAAAAATTTTTTTTGAAACACACAATAAAAAATCTCTAATTAAAATACAACTTACAGTTGTATCCTCACTTACAGTTATTTGAGGATTAGCTAAACAAGTTCAGGTTTAATTTTACTTACAATAATGATAATCTGTTCGAAGTAAAACATTTAAATAAAAAATGATGTATCTTATTTATCTCAGTTTACTAACTGCATGGGGGCGGCACAGTGGCTCAGTGGGTATCACCGTCGCCTCACAGCAAGAAGGTCCTGGGTACATAGTATACACAGTATATGCAATAATCTCCCGCACTAGTATGAGGAAGTCGACAGTGTGTGACATAGGGAGTCATATGGTGGGAGTGGTCAGTGCTGGGAAATGTAGTAAAAGTCGTGGTCTGCAATAATCATTTTTGTTTTTCACTTTCAAAACATCATTATTCCAAAGGAGGTTGGGTCCCTTTTTGAGTCTTGGTCCTCCCAAGGTTTCTTCCTCATAACACTTAGGGAGTTTTTCCTTGCCACTGTCGCCCTAGGCTTGCTCAATTTGGGATTGGACGTAGATATTAGGAGATAATCTAAACTTGCGAAGTTGCTTTGAGACAATGCTCCATTGTAAAAAGCGCTATATAAATAGATCTGACTTGACTGTAAGGCACATATGCACTACAATACTCTCCAACACTGCACTGCGTGATGTAGAGTCACATGGTGAAAGTGATGAGCCCTGAGAAATGTAGTGAGGAAAACCCAAGGTCGCAGTCGTGTTTAATTTGTAATAACACGTTTAATGTAGGTTGTGCTATGATTATATAACTTATGATGGATTTGTGAGAACATGTCCCCATCATAAATTGGGGAGTACCAGTACTTAAATGCCCATGTTTGATATTAAATTTGTACTGACGTGTATCGATATAACCTTGTTCCTGTCATAAATATAGCCAAGTGTGCTGAGGTGATGTTAAATAAACCAAATAAACTAACTAACGGCATGCAGTGCATTCACTGTTTCATAACGTGACACTGTACATTCCAAAGTGCACGCTATGTACAAACCAGTGTGAAAAATAGTTGTAGAGACCACAACATCTTGTCTCACAGGTAAGTTGTCACGCTGCTGATATATTGCGTCAGAGGGCAAAATACTAGTTTTGCTCACCATCTTCTGATGTTGTAACCAGCCGGAAAAGAAAAGATTCGGCACCGAGAGCTGAGATGAACACCGCTTTTTTGACATTCTGGAGATTCTGTGTGTTGTTCTATCCAATATCTTCACAAATTATACTCAGTAGAGAGCTTCTGCTGCTGTCTTGTCCTGCACTAAGCTATCTTTACAATATAGCTCCTCATTATCTGTGGTTTCATTTAGAGAATATTAAATAGAAAAATTCAAGAAAAACACAATTCATGAGCTATGTATTGTCTGCCGTTCTGAGTGATAATCTACTTTTAGGACTTGTGTGAAATATAGTAAATTCAAGAAAATACTGTTTTCAAACCCAAAGAGGTTCTAATTGTTTCAGATCCAGTAACTGGAAAGGCCACTGAATGCCACTGAACTCCCTGTCATGTTCAAGAAACCATGGTACATTATCCTACTGGACGTTATTAGAAGATAGGACGGACATGATCAGCAACAATACTCAAACTGTGGCATTTAAATGATGATGCACTGATATTAATGGGTTCAAAGTCTGCCAAGAAAACATTACCAACACCATTACATCACCTTCTTCAGCTTCCTGATGACACAAGGCAGGTTGGGTCCATGGATATATGCTGTTGATGCCAAATTCTGATCCTACCATCCGTGTGCCTCAGCAGCTATTTAGATTCTTCAGACCAAGCTACATTTATCTGTTCTTCAGCTGTCCAATTTTGGTGAGCCTGTGCCCACTGTGGTCTCGGCTTTCTGTTAATGGCTGACAGAAGTGGAACCTGACATGGTCTTCTGCTGTTGTAGCCCATCTGTCTCAAGATTGAAGATGTTGTGCATCCTGAGTTGATTTCCTGCTCACCACAATCGTGCAAAAAAGTGATTGTCAGAGTTACCATAGACCCAATAGCTCAACCCATTTTGGCCAATCTCCGCTGACTTCTCAACAACAAGGTGTCTCTGTCTGCAGAACTACCGCTCACTGGATGTTTTTGCTTTATTGCCCCATACTGAGTAAAGTCTAGAGACTGTTGTGTCTGAAAATCCCAGGTGATTATAGAAATAAATTTTCTATTCAATTGAATATTATACAAGTCATCCTTAAATCACTCTGTCTGGCAGTAACAATCATGCCACAGTCAAAATCACTGAGATCACAGTTTCCCCCATACTGACGGTTGACTGTGTGAAGCTGCTGGCCCATATCTACATGACGTTATGCACTGCACTGCTGCCACACAACTGGCTGAATGGGTAACTGTATGACTGTACAACTGTCCCTACTAAAGTGCCCCGCAAGTGTAAATTACTATAATAAGGGATAATAATACTAATAATAAATGTGTTTATTTAGCTGAAGTAAGGATCAGTCACCAAACTGTTTCCATTAGTGCTGTAAACATAATCACTTGGTCACTACAGAGTGGACATTTATAGATACTGTGGTTCCCAGCAGTCCAGATGGTTCTTGTGCTCAGATACAGTTACATCTGGCTTGCAGTGTCCTCTCAAGTTATGAATTATGTGTAGACAAGCTCTCTCTTACACCCATACACAGCTTGACAGTAACACTGAAATTGATTTTAGGCTACTGTATGCACGTACAGTTTTCTCCCAATTACTAGGTTTAAAGGAGGGTTGGAAAAGTTCATTTTTAATTAGCCTAACGTTACACTTAAAGTATAAAAGAAATCTAACCTTTATTCAAATAAAAACAATTAACAATCATTAGCCAAGGTTCCCAGGGCCCACTGCTATTTTACTGCAAACTTATCTTGAGTGTTTGTTGCCAAAAACGCTCTGCCCACAGAACCTGGATCTGGTCAAAGTTCATATACAGTAATAAGTAGGTCTGTTCGAAGAGGTGTCTTAACCTGGGATATGAAGGTAGGCAGAGAATCAATGTTACGAATTGTTTGTGGTAGAATTACAGATAACTTGTGGTACAGAGTTCCAGACTTGAGGAGCAGCACGACTGAAGGCTCTAAATATCATGGTAGTCAAGCGGGCAGGAGGTACAGAGATTAATAGAGGTTAATAGAGGAGAATGAGAAGGTGTGCAAATGTGGAGTAAATCACAGATATATCGAGGTGCTAGGTAAGGAAGTGTCTTGAAGGCGAGAAACAGAATCTTGAAATCAATGCAACATATTTCAGCAAAAGGCTTCCTAGCATGATCTCTTTCATGTACATTCACTTTCAAAATTTCTCATATGAATATAAGAACAATGATATTATCAATCTCAGCATACAATTAGAATTACAATACTTAGAATTAATTAAAATTACATAAAACTACTGTAAATTATTTGAACTTTGCCTATTTCTTACTCAAAACAGCTTTATGTTAGGTAGCTTAATGCTAACCATCAGTTGTGTTAGGTCATCAGAACTGTAGGATTACAAAATTAAACAAAGTTAAACAGTTGAGACGAAATATTAAACTCTGTCATTTATTTATTGAGAAAAATTATACAATATTACATCTTAGTGAGTACCAAAGTATGTGAACCTTTGCTTTCAGTATCTGGTGTGACCCCCCTGTGCAGCAATAACTGCAACTAAACGTTTCCTGTAATTGTTGATCAGTCCTGCACACCGGCTTGGAGGAATTTTAGCCCATTCCTCCGTACAGAACAGCTTTAGCTCTGGGATGTTGGTGGGTTTCCTCACATTAACTGCTCGCTTCAGGTCCTTCCACAACATTTCGATTGGATTAAAGTCAGGACTTTGACTTGGCCATTCCAAATCATGAACGTTATTCTTCTTTATCCATCCTTTGGTAGAACAGCTTGTATGCTTAGGGTCATTGTCTTGCTGCATGACCCACCTTCTCTTGAGATTCATTTCATGGACAGATGTCCTGACATTTTCCTTTAGAATTCTCTGATATAATTCAGAATTCATTGTTCCATCAATGATGGCAAGCCGTCCTGGCCCAGATGCAGTAAAACAGGCCCAAACCATGATACTCCCACCACCATGTTTCACAGATGGGATGAGGTTCTTATGCTGGAATGCAGTGTTTTCATTTCTCCAAACATAACGCTTTTCTTTTAAACTAAAATGTTCTATTTGATCTCATCCGTCCACAAAACATTCTTCCAATAGCCTTCTGGCTTGTCCACGTGATCTTTTGCAAACTGTAGATGAGCAGCAATGTTCTCTTTGGAGAGCAGTGGCTTTCTCCTTGCAACCCTGCCATGCACACCATTGTTGTTCAGTGTTCTTCTGATGGTGGACTCATGAACATTAGCCAATTTGAGAGAGGCCTTCAGTTGCTTAGAAGTTACCCTGGGGTCCTTTATGACCTTGCCAATTATTACACGCCTTGCTCTTAGACTAATCTTTGTTAGTCGACCACTCCTGGGGAGGGTAACAATGGTCTTGAATTTCCTCCATTTGTACACAATCTCTTTGACTGTGGATTGGTGGAGTCCAAATTCTTTAGAGTTGGTTTTGTACCTTTTCCGCTGATGAATCATCAACAACTCTTTTCTGAGGTCCTCAAAAATCTCCTTTGTCGTACAATATACAACGTTCCACAACCTGGTGTTGTGGAAGAGCAGACTTTGATAGATCCTTGTCTTTAAATAAAAACAGGGTGCCCTCTCCCACTGATTGTCATCCCATTGATTGAAAACACCTGAACTCTAATTTCACCGCTTCAAATTAACCGCTAATCCTAGAGGTTCACATACTTTTGCCACTCACTAATATGTAATACTGGATCATTTTCCTCCATAAATAAATGACCAAGTATAATATGTTTGTCTCATTTGTGTAACTGGGTTCTCTTTATCTACTTGTAGGGCTTGTGTGAAAATCAGATGACATTTTAGGTCATATTTATGCAGAAATATAGAAAATTCTGAAGAGTTCACAAATTTTCAAGCACCACTATATATGTGTGTGTGCATATATCCTAGGCAAGCGAATCCCCCCTTGATCCTTAAATTTTAATTTAAAAAATTATTTAAAAAATTTAAATCCTTGATTTACGATAAATACAATTTATGATAGATTTGGCAGAACGTATCCCCATCGTAAATTGGGAACTACCTGTACATTATAACATTAAACATGCTTAAACCAGGAACACGACCATGGCTTTTCCTCACTAGATATTCCAGAGCTCATTACTCCCGCCAAATGCAGGAGAGTGTTGTAGTGTGGTGCATATCTTAAACATGCTTAAAACACTTACAACTTACATTACACTACAGCTGGCAAACATTAACATAAAGATTATTTGTAGAATAAAGTACTGAATATCTCATGTCATTTATTGAATAATGTGTTGATAGCGAAAAACAAAAAGCAATAGTCGTCGCGACCACGGGTTTTCCTCACTACATTTCCCAGCGCTCATCACACTGAGGACTTCCTGACTTCCTGAGTGTAGATGAGTATTGCATATGGTTTGGCAGGGAAAATTCTAAATTTAGAGAATGGTTTCTGTTGAATGTGTATTTATGTTTATTATCGGATTCCCATTGTTAAGTCAGAATATCGTAAGTCAGGCCATCATAAAATGGGGACTACCTGTACTTTGAGATATTCCAGATATATTGAGATATTCTAAAGATTGTCATATAGAATAGCTTAACATTATTGATACCTTTGAAATGCAAACCCAAACTATCACTATTTCTAACTCTAAATATCTAACAATCACCATCAAGTTTTTCTAGAAATTTCTTGGTTCAAAATGATGTTCACAATAAACAGGATGTAATCTGGGTACATCCCACCACTGGAGGCTGACAACATCTACTGAAAAAGGGCACGGCCTAATCAAGGAGTATAATAATAATCCGGAAAGACATTTTGGCTGAGCAGAGAATGAGAAACATTCCAAGGATCCAGCCTTCCGGATCTACTAGCTTAGGTTTCAATCCCTTGCTTCATAACTTGCTTACCTATCAGCAAAAACATATGCTGCAACTCAGATGTCAGCATGCTAAAACTGGTAGCAATCAAATGCCAGTCACTGGCATGATGCCTTGTTGCTGTATCAGCTTTCTTGGGATGAAGCCTTGATCTCAAACACCTTAAGGTGAAGATATATGTGCCCCTTAGCGCAAGAGATCATGGTGTGAACTCGATGTCTAAACAGCAGGTGCTGTTAGGTTTGCTCACTAGGAAAAAAACATTCATATAAATCGTATTTTGTCACTGGACGAAGACATATGATATCTTCACTGAGAGTACACAGGTCAGGTTAGGACACATCCTGGGCTCTAACAAAATGAGCAAATGGTGGATTAGCACCTATTAATTAGAAAGGAAAATATGACAATGAGTCAGACCGAATCAATTATTTCACCAAGTATGTAGCCCACTCTGATCCTGCATACAATGACAAGTCTGGTACTGAATGATCCTGGAGCCATCTAGAGACACTCATGACTGCTAGAACTAAACCTGATGAAAATCATGCATAGCTTAACCAGAGCACGTCCTTGTGAAAATCACAATTTGCTACTTCATTCATACACTTTTCTATTTTGTGAATGAACAGAACCCTTGCTGAACTTACACACAAACTTTCCAGACACACAGGACAAGTGACACGATCTGTTTCCTCTGAGCTCATGTACTAAATGCAGACCAGCAGATGAAAGCTTGTTGAAGCTACATTTAGACTCGGAGCGATTCTGATACAGTACATTCAGAAATACAGATTTTTCCCAGCCAAAGACAATCAGCTGTGTCAGGTGCTAAATCCTGCTGTACGGACTTCTGGAAGGAATATGTGTGACAATGGGTTGCTACACTTGAAGGTGCACTAACAAAACTAGGCTGTCCCTCAAGCAGAGCTTGTAAACTGGCACTCTATGTGCGTTCATCTGCTCTAGAGAGCTGGTATTAGTACACTGTGTGTGTTGAAGGGCATGCTGGTTTCCTGTTTCTACAGGGATGTCCTTCGACCATGTGTGTGAAGCTGCTGCAATCCATTATCAATGCAATCCCTGTCAACTCTTCTCTGGCAAAGAACCATTTCCTGTCGACAGAGCCAAGATCCAATAACTGCTCTGCAGTTCTGCTGATATAAAAAGCCTGTCTGCTTTGACTGCCTGTTTTGATTCTTCCAACTCCTAATATAATAGGGCAAAGTAGTAAGGAAAGAAATAGCAGTAAGTACAGGAAAAGCAAAATGTTTCTAAATAATGCCGAATAGTTTGTAACCTATGAATTTGGCCTAACAAGCATGTCTTTGGACTGTGGGAGAGTAACGAACTACCTGGAGTGCAGACTCCACCTGGGGACTGAACTCAGGACCTTCTCGCTGTGAGGCAAAAGTTCTACCCACCAAGCCACCGTGCTAACCATAATATGAAACTAAATCATTATATTATATAACCAAGCTTAAACGCTTAACCTTAAGATAAGTGTTTTTTACCAAAAACATGCTGAACTCTGAATCTGACCTATGACAACATCAGTCACTAAGAATGTAGACATCCTCACTTTATTTTTTACTTTAATATTTCAACCCTGTAAAAATCTGACTGTTGCTACTCTTGTGGTGAGCTGTGACCCCACAGACCAGACTAGACAGTCTCACAAATTAGCAGCAGGATACACAAGCATGTCATTAGATTCTGATCTAGAGTATCATTGCAGTGTGTTTTACATTTACTTTGAACCCAAGTCTGAGTCTGAACCCAAGATAATTCATGTTCTGTCTGGTCAACTTCATTTGTTAAACAACATCCATTCCTTTCATTTCATTCCATTTCAGGCCTGCAACACATTTAAAAAGTTGGGACGAGGAAATTTACAGCTAGTAATGAGGTAAAAAAATAACTAAATAAATAATGATCAGATTTCAAAAAGGTGATGTAAATAGGTGATTGTAGTCATGTTTTGGTTGTAACTGTAATCACAAAAGGTGTCTCTGAGAAGCAAAGGTGCGTAGAAGATTTCCAGTTTGTCAACAAAGCTGTGAGAAAAATAATGGAATATTCCTCAAAGAAAGATTGGAAGGGACTTGCATATTACTTGCATAATTAATAAAAGTAACAGGAATAATTCTAGGTGGGACTGTGGTAGCCTAGCGGTTAAGGTACTGGACTATGGACCAAAAGGACCAGGGTTCAAATCCCACCTCTGCCAAGCTGCCACTGCTGGGTCCTTGAGCAAAGCCCTTAACCCACAATTGCTTGGATTGTAAAACTGTATCAATTGTAAGTCGCTCTGGATAAGGGCGTCTGCTAAATGCTGTAAATGTAAATGTAGGTGCATAAAGGGCAAGGGTGCAAGCCTATACTGAACTCCATTGATCTCTAATGCCTCAGACACCACTGCATCAAGAACTGTCACTCAATAACGACATAAGCAAAGAAATAACTTTGGCAAACCGTTGTCAAGCACTACAATAAGGAGTTACATTCACAAATGCCATTTAAAATGTTACTGGAAAAAAGAAGCCTTATGTTAACCACGTAAAGAACGACACTGACTTCTCTGGGCACTGAGGCATCTTAGATGGACCATCACACAGTGGAAACGTATTGTGGTCAGACCAATCAGTTTTGCAGAATCTTTTTGGAAGAAATGGACACCACATGCTTTGGACCAAAGATGAAAAGGATCATCCTGACTGTTATCAACAACAAGCCCAAATGCCAGGGTCTGTCATGGTATGGGGTTGTGTCAGTGTCCTTAGCAAAGGTCATTTACACTTCTGTGATGGCAGCCTTAAACCAGAAAAGTACACTGAGATTTTAGAGTACCATAAGCTGCCTTCAATATGCCATCTTTTCCAGGGACATCCATTCATTTTTCAACAAGACAACAAAACCACATACTGCACACAATACAAAGCCACAACTGAGGAAGAAGAGGGCATGGATACTGGACTAGCCTGCCTGCAGCCTGACCTGTCTCCAACATAGAATGTGTGGAGAATTTTGAAAACCAAAAAAAATGTGACATCAACCATGTGTTGCAACCCTGAAATGCAGGAATGAATGTTTATAAAGAAATGACTTGACAAGTTGACCAAACAAAACATGAATATATTGGGTTCGTACAGACTGCAATGAAATAATAGTCAAAGTAAATGTAAGAAACTGTGTTTTTTTATTATTATTTTGCATTTTAAATACTGTCCCAACTTTTTGTGATTTGGGATTCCATTAACTGAACCAACAACTGCTTTAAGACTTTTATTACATGTGAGTTATGAATTTGTGTTTTCACTGATAGGTAAGCAAGGAATGTGGTTTTGCAGCGGGACTATTAAGCCAAAGGCTGAAGTCTCAGCACTTCAAAACTGCCTCAGGTGGGCCCTTAAGTAAGGCCCTTAACTATCAGATGCTTGGATTGTACCTTGTAAGACAATTTAATTTGCTCTCAATAAGTGTGCCTGCTAAATGCTGTAAAGCATTTAATGCTTAATTACAACAGTACACAGAGCAAGGAATCTGAGAGGCTCCTTCATACAAAATTCTAGATTCTCCCTTATGGACTCTTCTCTTCAACCCCTTTTAATGGGGTGTAGATCAGAAAACTGAGTGGTCAGATTTTCATTTAAAATCCCCTGGTACTTCAAGGAGTCCATGATGCCATGTGTCCTAATAAGGATCACAGTGTGTTTGATGAAAAAAATGTCCTCACAACACCACAGATTTTACACCACATAGTAAAACATCCCAACAATAGGATTTTGTTCTCTTCTTTAAACCAATCCTTTTCAATCAAACCCACCTGAAGTGTTTGTTGCCAAAATGTTTTATTTTTCATATGTCTATTGAACGTGGGTACAGTTCAGTACAGCAGTGTCTCAATGTGACCTCATGGTACTTGTATTTGTGGTTAGGTTAAAGAAAATGTTTTCTTCTGGCACACATTCTAAATCATTTTTTGACATGGTGGTTGTGTCTAATTGTAGTTACAGAGACTTGGTGTAGCCACAATGCAACAATCTTCTTAACCTAGCCTACACAGACACAGGGAACACAGGCAAAGGCCTGGCTGGGAATCAAAGGGGGTCTCTGGAACTGTGAGGTGACAGCGTTAAGCAGTCTCTTCTTCAAATCTGGAACCATAATCCATGGATAATCTTTTGCCTCTATAACTATAGTCAAAATACAACTGTGTACTCTTGCAAGGAAGGTTCATTTCCAATTAGTGAGTGACCAATTAACCTAACGTGTCTTGGAACAGTAGCACCCAGAGACGGACACAGGGAGGACATGCAAACTCCACACAGGTGGAGTCCGAGGTTGGGATCAAACCAGGGATCTCTGGAGTTGCAATGACTGCAATGACTACTTGCATCACTGTGCCACCCAATAACAATTCTATCATGTTGTGTCATTAACGCTGCTAGAAAAATGTGTATAGTGTAGTCATTGGTCTTCGTTAACTAGTCTATAGTCAGGGGCATGATTCATGATTTAAAATGTACTTAACTAACTTGTTTAGTTATGTTTTAATGTTTTTATTAATGTTCTAATATTACTCTGACGTACGTTCCATACTGGCTAAATCCAATTCAGGTCACAGGGAGCCAGGGTTTATCTTGCAGCGCAGGGCGCAAAGCCAGAACCCACCCTAGACAGGGCTTTATAGATTTCAATTAACCAAAGGCTAATTTTTGGAACGTGGGAGGAAACCAGAGTAAGCTAAGAAAACCCACACAGGCACTAGGAGAACATGCAAACTCCATCCAGGCAGTGAAGTTGTGTTGTGACAGCACTAGTCACCATGCAGCATGCCTCAAAATATAGAGTCTGATGCAAAAGTTTGGGCACCCTTGGCCACGTGACATGTTTTTTCCTAATGAAAAAGTTATCACAACATTTGCAGGGAACAAACATATCAAATTCCTGCTCATTTAATTAAACATAAAATGGCATGTGCAAATGGGCACCTTCGGAGGCGCTTTTGTAGGACCTCAAAACTGAACGAACTTGTAAATGTAATGCTACTAAATAAATAAAACGAGTATTAGAAATACGTAATGTGAATTAAAACATTATAATTAATACTTTAGATGGGACTGCTGCGAGTGACCCGACACGTTTTGTTTATCCCCGTGTATGTGTGAAAATACTCAGAATGTCCACTGTGTTCGTTTTCAGTGAAAGATTTGATAAAAGAAAACTGATAAATCCATCGACTAAAATATGGCTTAAATATATATATATAGAAATGAAGTACTACCTTAATTCTAGGTTGAAACTGCGATATCAGGCTCTACTGCTTCTCCGATTCAGCTACTTATGACTCTGATTCTGATTCTTCGACTCACAAAATACCCATCAACACATTAGATTCTTCACTTTCGTAAAACAAACCTCTGCATAGGACAAACCGCAAATATAACATTTTAAAACATACGTTTGTTAAACAATTAGGAAAACAGAAACATACAGTCTGACACGTGCAAATATATGTACACGTGTTCAGTAATATATTTTAAGGACTCAATTCTTAATTGACTCAATAATGGATTACAGTTTGCAGAAATGTTATACCTACTGTTGTTGCTTAAACAGAGGTGGCAGAAGTGCACAAGTGCTTTATTTAAGTAAAAGTAGGCCTACTACTAATTTAAAAAATACTTAAATAAAAGTTAAAGTATTACTTATTTTACTCAAGTAGAAGTATAAATGTACATACTACTAAATGTAGGCTACGTAAAGTAAAAAAAAATTGAATTGAGACGGGCACGGTGAGCACCAAGTTACAAAAATTGAGAAGTGCACAACCACGGTCTGCAACAGGCGGAACCTCCACAGTTCTACACAATTACATTTTTGGCATGTGTATCTCAGCACCTGATGCAATGCCTCAAGTATACATCAAGTATTGCAATTAATGCTTCATTTGGTGCCTGACTAGAATTGCCTAAATGAATAGATAGATAACATAGACAAGTAAATACACTTATTGACAAAAAAAAATAACTCACCAAGAAGAAGCTGTTGGAATCAAATGAAACGTTATATGTATGAATGTAATGATGATATATGATGGTATATGTATGACTGATTACAATATTAGAGTGAAATTATAAGTTTATTGGGGAAAGCTGTACAATAGAAAGGAGGCTCTAATACCCTGTTAGGCCACCTCTAGCTTGGATACAAGATAATATAGTTGGGGATTGGAGGCAAACAGGTTCTGTATGGTAGCCTGCAGCACATTTACCCACAGATGTTGCAGCCGGACCTGTAGAGCCTCATAGGCTGACAAAGAATGGCATCCCAGCTGGTCCCAAAAATGCTCGATTGGTGAAAATGTGCCAACCATAAAGGAGAAATGAATTGTTGAAATCTGGCAGAGACAATCCTGGAAAACCCTTGCTGTGCTTGGGCAAGTATTATCCTGCTGAAAAATTACAGTTGGAAGCCCTGCTGAGAAGCAACACGTGACCACAGGATGTCATATTGCTGCACATGTTGCTGAACTGTTAGTGTTCCTCGTAGCACTACTAGGGGTGGCCAACTGTCATATGTGATGGCCTCCATGTCCTAATTAATTGGTCATTTCACCTTTTTCCAGAGCTTGACCTCAACTTTAAATGTATATAGCCCACAACCTCAGTGACCCACCAATAACTTCAGGCCATTTGGGTCGACACAAAGGGGAGTAGTCTGAGGAGCAAGGTCTGAGGGGAGATCCTGCAACTGCAACAACGACCCCTTCATAGCCCAGCAACTTGAATATGTCCAAAGAGACATTGTGTACATTTGACCTTACTTACACTGAACATAAAAACTGCAATGATAATTTACTTGCAATATATCATGGTTTAAATATTAAATCATAATTTTATATTGAAAATTCAGTTTACCATCATGTTATTGTTCATTTAATAGCTATTAATTTTAGTTTTAGTTTTTATAAACTGAGCAGAGTTGACAGAAGTACACAAGTTCTTTACTTAAGTACTACTACTACGTACTACTAATACGTACTACTAATCTGAAAAAATACACCACTAAAATTTGAAATATGACTTTTATATTTTGCTCAGGTTTTACTCATCACAATCGATAATATAATACAAAATGACATTATCATGATATTTAACCCAAACAATAGTTAACATTGACTCTCTGAAACAGTGTCACTGCATTACATTCAAACAAACTGCAGTTTCACCATTCTAGAGCAGTTCTTCTTTTAAACACTGCACTGCACTACTTAATTTTAAAAACATACTTATGCAAAACTTTTAGAAATAGTATATAGTTTTAAAATATATCTCATATTCAGCACAGAAATGGAATTCACCATCCCAGGAACATGGAAAACCTCTAGTGTCTTATTAAAAACAGTGTAAAGTGTAGGCTATACAATTATTTTCTGGGAGTAGAATGCATTATGCTTAACATTAATTCTTAAAAAAGACTGATCTGAGTATCTCTATGATGTTAGCTGTACCAAATAAATGCCTGTAGAGGTGTAGCTGATCTGCAAGAGAACCTTCAAAATCGTGAAGTGTGGCACCCTAGGCTTCTGATTGGTGCTTCATTAGGTGCCTGACCAGAATTGCCTAAAGAAAAAAGAAAAACAAATAGTTAGATAAAATAGAGAAATAAATATATTCATGCCAAGGCAACCAACCTGTTTTGAGAAAGCAGTAAGTAAAATTTTTTTAATTTTTTTTTTAAATGTAGCGAGTAAAAGTAAAAAGTACTAAGTTACAGAAATAATCAAGTAAACCTAAAAGAATTACTTAAGTACACAAGTACTTAAGCTTTGTTACTTACCATCTTTCCAAAATGAGTGGTTATCACTATCAGTATTTTTAAGCTCCATACGTGCAACACAACATTGTGTTTAGGGGAGAAAAATAATAAAATAGGTAATAAGCTCATGAATAATCTTGCACGCTCTTCACAATTCTAGCAAACATTTTATTAATTTAGGCCTACAGTTCTCGTCCTGAACAGTTTAACTCTGCACTGGTTGGTTTGGGTTATTGCTCTGTCACACAGGCATTTGTTTTCCTGAATAGTATTGCACAGGCCTGGTGTCAGTTTGCCAGTTAGACTCAGGGTGGGATTTACTGATTTACTGTTTAAAGGGCTTCACATGACCGAGCCGGTGCAACTGTCCGGTGCGCGCGCGGTCTGATTACAGGTCTTAGATCAGCTCGAGAACATTTTCTGGACTTTTTCCGAGAAGTGCAGCTGCATTTTTACTTTTAGGTTGTTTTGCAGTTTGTCAGGCTGGATTTACCCGAACCGCTAAACTGGTGGAGACGAAAGAAACCGTGGAGGAGCGAGCGACGGGACCCCCGAGGGGGCAATATGACAGCGGTGGAGGACGCGCTTGAACCTGGACAGTCGGTCAATTCAATCTGGCTGCCACGGGACGGGGATGTGAGCGAAAGAGACAAAAGTGAGCGCGTGGTTATTAATGTATCCGGTCTGCGCTTCGAGACGCAGCTGAAGACTCTCGCGCGCTTCCCAGATACTTTACTGGGTGACCCGCACAGGCGCACGCGCTTTTATGACCCTCTACGCAACGAATACTTTTTCGATCGGAACAGACCGAGCTTCGATGCTATCCTGCATTACTACCAGTCCGGCGGGAGGCTCCGGCGACCCGTGAATGTCCCGGTGGAGATCTTCATGGACGAGATCAAGTTTTACGAGATGGGCGAGAGCGTCATAGACAGCATTGCCCAGGATGAAGGTCTGAATAAAGAAGAGGAGCGCCCGATGCCCGTCAACGACTTCCAGAGGCAGGTCTGGCTGATGTTTGAGTATCCTGACAGTTCTAGTCCTGCAAGAGGAATCGCCATCGTGTCTGTGATGATCATCTTGATCTCCATCATCATCTTCTGCTTGGAGACGTTACCAGAATTCAGAGACGGAGGCGATCTACGCGGGAGCCACGCGCCGCCAAACGCGACCAGTGAAGGAAGAGAGAAAGGGAACCTATTCACGGACCCGTTCTTCATGCTGGAGACGCTGTGCATCACGTGGTTCAGCTTCGAGATGATCGTAAGGTTCGCGTCCTGCCCGAGCAAGGCGGCTTTCTTCAAGGACATCATGAACTCCATTGACATCATCGCCATCGTGCCGTACTTCATAACGCTGGGACTGGAGCTTGCTGAGTACCAGGAGAACGCACAGCAGGCTGGGTCTCTCGCCGTGCTCCGTGTCATGCGTTTGGTGCGCGTGTTCCGCATTTTTAAACTCTCCCGGCATTCCAAAGGTCTGCAAATCCTGGGCCGGACCCTGCACGCGAGCATGCGCGAGCTTGGACTCCTCATCTTCTTTCTGCTTATTGGCATCGTCCTGTTCTCCAGCGCGGTCTTCTTTGCCGAGGCCGATGATCCCGAGTCGAGCTTCACCAGCATCCCCGAGAGCTTCTGGTGGGCCGTGGTGACCATGACCACGGTGGGATACGGGGACATGAGTCCCGTCACGTTAGGGGGCAAGGTAGTGGGCTCGATGTGCGCAATTGCTGGGGTCCTGACCATCGCGCTACCTGTTCCAGTCATTGTGTCCAACTTCAGCTACTACTACCACCGGGAGCACAGTGCGGAGGATAACACTAAGTACGTGCACGTCACCTGTGGCCGACCTCCGCCTCCCTGCGAAGAAAATAACACAAACGAGTGTAAAATCTCATTTATTAAATCAGAATCTTCTCAGCATAACGATGATGATTTCAGTTTTCCCACGTACTATAATTTCAAATTCGATGAATACACAGGAAAGTTAACAGACGTCTAAATAAGCATGTTTCTAATCCAAAATCAGGGGGCCTGTTTATGCAGAAGGGGGTTTTATTCAAACTGAGGACCATCTAGGCCAATAAATAATCAATTCTTCTTACATGGCAAATAGACCTTTCCTTTGTCTTAAAGGAATATGTCAGCACATATACACCATATCTGGGCAGGATCGTGATGGCTCTGGCGCCTATCCCTGAAGAACACGGGACACTGGTGTAAGGGTGGCTTCAATGAGACGCCAGTCCATTGCAGGTGTGGGTAGGGATCGCTGTTGCAGCACGAGAGAATGATCTCCCAACTGAACTCTCCCTCGGACACAACCAAACGTGTTGGCATGTGATGTCCAATCCAGCTGGAAGGTACCACCAGGACTTGAACCTGGGGTTTTCATGGGGGCTCTGCACCTATCCCTGGAGAACACAGGATGTAGGCGTAAGCATGCCCTAGCGGTACGTATGGATATTGCAGGGCTAAGTAGGGATAGTTGTTCATCACCAAGGAATGATCTCCCAACTGGCCTTTCCTCCCTCAGACACAGCCAATCATGTCTGAATATGATGCCCCACCAAGCCAGAAAGCACCAGCAGGACTCGAACCCGGGCCACTGTGGTGTTGGGTGTGAGACTGTGAGGCCACCTGAATGCTGCAGTCAATAAATGTGTATGCAGTGTGTACAGTTAATATGCTCTGAAAATGAAAAGCCAGTCCATCGTAGGATCTGAAGGAGTCACTCTTGCAGCACCAGGGGCAAATATAATGACCAGCCTCCTCTCCCTCAGGCATGGCCTGTTGTGCCTGTATGACACCCTACCCAGCACTGCCAGGGCTTGAACCTAGGCTGCCGCAGTGGTGAGCTGGCAAATTGCTGCTGCACCACTTGTGTAGTACAGCTCTTGAAAAAATTAAGAGACCACTGCAAAATGATTACTTTCTCTTGTTTTACTACTGATTTTAAAACTATATATCCATTATTTAACAAAACAATACTAATGTTATAACTCAGGAAAGTACAGAAATCAATATTTCAAGCACAGGTTTGGTTCATGTGATCATCTAATCAGTACCTCATTAAGTAGAATGAGGTGTGTCTGTGTTGGAATTCATCAGATACTGGAATGGAATTGCTGCCATACATGTAGATATTAAGATTGTATGGAGTGGTCTTTTAATTTTTTCCTAGAGCTGTAAATTCAGCAACAGGTTTAAGATGACACGATTATGCAGCCACAGGGCTACAGTGATACAGGTTCGAATCCTACTCTGTTTACAGTCTATATGCTCGTTTACTGTTCTCCTCATGTTCATGTAGGTTTCCTCCCACTACTCTAAATTGCCACTAGGTATCATTTTGTGAATAACCAGGGTGTATCCAGTGTTTACAGGAAAGCATGGTGTAGCGAGATAACATTTTCAGGAAAAACCTGTAGGTTTTTTTTAATCTGTGCAACTGTGTTGGTCTGTATGCATGGATATCACAAAACCATATAGAAAAGTTAGTTATACTACAAAACTTAGTTATAATACAGGACAGGCTATGCAAATTCACTATATGCACTACATTGCCCATAATGCCCCAGCATGCTTCCAAAAGAGCTACCAATGTTTCAGTCAGACCTAGTTTCTTTTTTTTTTTTTTACATTGAGTAATGGACATCCGCAAATATTTAAAAGAAAGTCATGATAATGATAGCTCATAGCTATATGTCTTGGCTACCATGTATAACCGTATAACCTCCCCAAAGTACATATTAGATAACAATAGCAAAGGCATTTATTACACTAAAGCATTAGTTATATTAGCATAAGCAAAATGAAGGTAATTAATGAAAATTTTTTAGCATTAATTTGTTCTTCATTTTTCATCCACTTCAGAGCAATGCCCACTTTAGAGTTAAAAAATATAGTGTTTGTGTTTAAGAGGCTTTCTTTTTAAGCACACTTGTCCCCCTATGACTGAGTGGCAAGCAGAGGGGTATAGCTGTGCCCCTCTTCATTCTGTGTGTACCCCAGTACAACAAGTAGTTTAGAAATGCTCCTGGTGTTAACATCATTAGACACAGACATAACCTGGAAGCAACAGCTGTATCTAAGACTAAACACATTGCAGTATTCCTTTCAACTCCGTTATATGATAAATTGTCCTGTAAATTAAGAGAGTGAATCTGCTGCCTCCTTCCTTTTTAGAGCTTCATATGATTATTCTTAAATAAAATGAGTATTTTTTGTTTACACAAAGAAGAAAGAGGTTGTACATCCAAATCTCTGCAGCAAGAGTGCTCAGGTACAACAAATAATCTACTCGCACCTATTGTCAATCAACCCTGACATATCTTGGGGAGCTATTCCATCCCTACATCCTCCCTCAAGATTGTGAAATGCGCTCTATAAATCAAACATTATTATTATTATTATTATTATTATTATTATTATTATTATTATTATTATTATTATGACTTGTTTTGGTCATTTGGCGCCACCGCGTGGTTCTTTGTACGCCCTACAGGCGAAACCTTAGATTTTGTTCATTTCATTTACAGGATCAAGCAGGTTCAGCAGAGATCACTATAATCAACAGTAGCACTTCCTTGTCAGCTCTTTGTGCCTTGTTTTACACTGTGTACTCAGGACCGTTCAGGGCTATTTATGTATGTGTGTACGAATAGATTATTAACTGCCTCTGGAGCTAGAACACAAACACAAAACGTATGGCTGATTTTTGCAGTAATTATTCAGATTTGTATCAGCTTTATTCTGATATTTTTAAATGACGTATCAAATATTATTAACTGTATAAAATGGCATCATGTTGAGGCCTGTGCAATACCTGTTTTATTTTTGATAAATAAAAGTATTTTTATTTTTAAAACATTCCAACGCATCCAGCCCATCATTAAAGTTCTGCATTCAAAATCAATCGATCTGCATTCAGAATGTATGAAGTTCCAGAATGTATCAGCTTAAGACAGTGCTTCATGACCATTTTATCAGCCGGGATGCAAACAGTGGGCAAAAGCAAGTCCCATGAGATGCACACATGCATTAATGTATAATAGGTTTAATGTATATAAGTGCATGTAACCATTATCCTCCATGGTGTTTTGTGTTATGTTTATTTCACTGGATCACACTCTCTTTCTCTGTCTTTTCTACAGAGAAAATGATTTTTTTTTTAATAAAAAAAATTCCATATTGATACAAGTAGGCTTACTGGTAAAGCAAACTAATCTTAGAAATACTATACATTTATTTCAGTATTTTGTATTACATTTCAGCATTTCTATTTAAAACAAAAATGTAAAGAGTGAAGTACATAATGAGCATAAGCATTTTTATAACAACAAATAACAAATTTCCAATAAAATCACATATAAGTTCTTCTTAACTGGACAATTTGAACAAGCAAAATAAGTGAGACGGAGGCTATCCATAGCTGTAATTTCCATTACGGTCAACGAGAAGGTATTTATTTCTATAAAATGGGCAGCACAATGGTGCAAGTGTTTAGCATTGTCACCTCATGAGTCCGTGTGGGGATTATCTGGTTACATCAGATTCTTCCCACATACCAAAGTCAACCATTAGGTCAATGAGTCTCTCAAAACTGCTCCAGTGTGAGTGTGTTTGTGTATAATCCAGCTGTTACTATATAGCCATTCCTTCTGGAGGGTGGAGGTTGTGGTTGGAGTTTGGTTCAGAGACTATCCCAAAATTCATTGGGCAAAGGGAAAGTGCTCCCCGCATGGCATGACAGTCCATCACAGGGACCACCTGACCGTCACATCACAAGCCCACCCTGGGCTGCAAGCACAGGTCCTTCCAGGTCCTTTCCAGCAGCTGTCCCTTTGTCTTCCTCTTAGGCAATGTTAATACTTGAGCTTAAATGGAATGCATCAGGGCAGAAAATTAAACAGAGCAAATGTAAGCGCTTGGCCAAGAAATCAGGCAAGCTGGAGTGAACGTAATTATATAACTGTCAAATACATTCTGGTTTCTGCTTATCACATGCATTCATAACATTTAAATGGTGACAAAGCAAACTGTGCACTTTTGACTGGATTGTACTTAATTATATTAGCTTTTTGGCCAGCATGGTGCGAGTGAATTCTACCCGAATGATGGCCGCATAAACTATGATGATTTAGGCTTGAAGTATTTAATTAACTCCATATTTTCAAAGTGAAACTTTCTGGCCTGTTCTGTATGTGCTACTTTCAGTGTGCTACTAAAACATACTATCCCTCTTGCTTTCTCTATAAGGTCTGAGAGCTGTGAGGCCTTACACTAATTGAGCACTACTGTTATTACTATAATAATGCATTCTAACTAATTCCAAAGGTATTCTATTTGACTCAGATCTGGTGACTGGGAAGTCCAAACAAATTTGAGACAACTTTTGCTTTGTGACATGGTACATTATCAGTAGCCAGTAGCCAGTAGAATATGGGGACATTGTGGCCATGAAGGGATGCACATGGTCAGCAACAATACTCAAATAGGCTTTAGCAATCAATCAATGACTGATTGGCATTAACAAGCTCAAAATGTGCCAAAAAACATCCCCCATGCCACTACATCACCTGCACCAGCCTGAACCGTTAACGCAAGGAAGTTTGGGTCCATGGAATCATGCTGCTGGCACCAAATTCTGATCCTACCATCTGTGTGTCTCAGCAGAAATCAAGATTAATCAGACCAGGGTATGTTTTTACATTTAGGCCTACATTTAGGTAAGCCACCAGGGTGCTTGTCCAGGCAACTAATCAAACCAGGATGTAATCAAGCCTCAATTTGTACCTAGTACCCCCTGAGACCCGAGCTTGGCTCGACTGGATTATTTACGTAAGATTAAAGGAAGACTAGCATCAAGACCGTTCTCCATCCTGTCACCCAGGTGGTGGAAAGAACTTCCACTGGATGTCTGAATGGCTGAGTCTCTTGCTGTCTTCAAGTGGCGATAAAGACTGACCTCTTCACTCAGCACTTAAGTGAAGACTGAAAATGCAATTGCACGTTTAATTTAAAATATTGTTGATTTTCCCATATCAGGTCCTAAAGGGTTCTGGTTGGATTGTGTTCTTGGGTTATTGCTTATTTGTACTAGTATGAGATAATGTCTACTAAGAAGAATACAAAGCACTTCTGTAAGTCGCTCTGGATAAGGGTGTCTGATAAATGCTGTAAATGTAAATGTAATTAAGTCATTTAGCAGACACTCTTATCTAGAGCGACAAACAGCTGATAAAGTCTTTACAATCCAAGCAATTTTGGGTTAAGTTCCTTGCTCAAGGACACAACAGTGTCAACTTGGCAGAGGTGGCATCTGAACCTTGAACCTTCTGATCCACAGTCCAGCACCAGAACTGTCTTCATTTGTCCAGTTTTGGTCAGCCTGTGCCCACTCCTGCCTCAGCTTTCTGTACTTGGCTGACAGAAGTGGAACCCATCATGGTCTTCTGCTGTTGTAGCCCATACGCCTTTCTGCTCACCACAGTGGATATCTGATTTGCCATAGCCTTTCTGTCAGCTCAAACCATTCTCCGTTGACCTCTCTGATCAACAAGGTATTTCCATTTGCAGACCTGATGCTCACTGGATGTTTTTTCTTTACTAAACCATTGTGAGTAAACTCTAGAGACATGTGTGTAAAAATTATTTTTACACAAATAAAAGAGATCAGCAGTAATAGTAATACTAAAACCAGTCTGTCTGGTACCAACGATCATGCCACGGTCAAAATCACTGAGATCAAAATTTTCCACATTCTGATGGCTGATTACTTGAATCTGCTGACCCTTAAATGCGATTTTATGCATAGTACTATTGCCACAAAATTGGCTGGATCAATAATTGCATGAATGAGTAGGTATACAGGGGTTCCTAATAGAGTGCTCTGTAACTGTATTGTACATAATTTAGTGTATTTACACTATACTATTCTGCAACAAAGTATATGTCCTAACTGTTAGCACTCACGCAATATTTAGTAGATCAGACACAAATACGGTAATATAAACTTCATTCTTGCATAAGTCTAGTTTTAATCCCTAAACATACTCAACCAGGTTCAACAAGCCTGATATAAATTAAATACAATAACAATTTAAACATTTCTGTAGTGCTTGAATGAACATTTCCCCATGTACCAAAAACACCTAAAGGGAGTTAAGCAGAAAACAATGAAAATCTACAGTATTTTAATTTAGAAAGCTGGCTTTTGATATAAAGAGTCTACCTCAAGTCAAGTCAAGTCAAATTAGATGTATTTATATAGAGCTTTTTACAATGGAGCATTGTCTCAAAGTAGCTTTACAATTTTAGTTTATTTTCTAATATCTTGGGCCATTTCCAAATTGAGAAAGTCTAGGATGACAGTGGAAAGGAAAAACTCCCTAAACGTTATAAGGAAGAAACCTTGGGAAGACCAAGACTCAAAAAGGGACCCATCCTCCTTGGGTGGCTTAGATGATATACCTCAGTGGTTAAGATTTAGTATTTAAGGGTCTTGACTAATAAGCAGAAGATTGTGAGCTCAAATCCTGCCATGCTGCGGGTTGAGTTCTGCTTGTTGCTCTGGATAAGGATGACTCCAAAATTCTGTAAATGTAACTTGGATTTTTTTAGCAATCGCATTTCATTATGATCTATGTAAATTTTCTAGCATTCATTTAGGAATCTATAATGCGTTCTTCACCAAAAAATGTGAAAATACTTAATTAATGATGTACATCAGGTGAGAGCAATGACACTGTCATATATAAAAATGTTCTGACGCACTGAGGAAAACTGAGTGAGCCTTGTAGCTCATAAGGAGAGGAAGTGATTGAGATGCAAAGTGCAGAGTGGAAAAGCTTAGCCATTTCTTATTCATGATATTTATCAGTTAAGCACTCGCTCCAGCTGCAGCTGCTGACCAAACAGCATCAGATGATGAGAACTGTTTAGCCTTAAAACACACGCTGGCTGAAAGATCGACATTGTTACATTCCATTGTACTGGCGCTCCCTTTATTCACCCTCACACTTTTATCTAAGCCGCTCTGGTTTACTGTGCTTAAATGTTAATCCAGTGTTTAGTGGACATTGTATTGATTGGTTAAATAAATACATAAATAAGTAAACAAAATGGTCCTCTGGTGATGTAGCGACAACTTGCTAGTCTACTACTACGTTGATTCAGTTTCAAGTCTCGTGGTGCCTTCCAGTCAGGTGGGGCATTAAGCAGGCACAATTATCCAGGTCTGAAAAAGGGAAGGCCGAATGCAGGGATAATCCCCCAGCACTGCAACAGCATTCCTTGCCCAGCTGGTGAACTGTTCAGGGTACATGATGTCTTGCGCCTTGTGAATTCCGTGAAAGGTTTGAGACCGTGATAGGCTTATCCTATAGCATCAGGATATGCGGCGTCGAAAGCAAGGGACGTCTGAGAGCACTAGTGAAAATGCTTCTATTTTGGATTTTTTTTTAATTAATACAGTTATTTTCATCACAATTCATATAACCAGCACAACAATTCGAGTGAAAAGTTGTATCTTTTAATAAAAGCCATCTGATATTAATATTTAATAATTTCTGAATTATTAATATTTGGTATGTTCCCCCTTTTGCTTTGATGACAGCGTGCACTCGAGCTGCACATGTCATCCCAGCATGATGACATCCTACAGTATTCCAGGAGCATCTGTGTACAAATGGAGGAAATTCAAGACCATTGTTACCCTCCCCATGAGTGGTCAACCAACAAAGATCACTCCAAGAGCAAGGCGTGTAATAGCTGGCGAGGTCACAAAGGACACCAGGATAACTTCGAAGCAATTGAAGGCCTCTCTCACATTGGCTAATGTTAATGTTCTTGAGTCCACCATCAGA
>JAJAGP010003456.1:0-73397 GCA_025084515.1 Ancistrus triradiatus
ATGTGATTTCCTGGATTTTTTTTTCTCATTTTGTCTCTCATAGTTGAAGTGTATCTATGATGAAAATTTCAGACCTCTTTAATTTTTCTAAGTAGGAGAACTTGCACAATCAGTGGCTGACTAAATACTTTTTTGCCTCACTGTACACTGAGCAGCTGAATCCTATAGGTGTTGTATTATACCCATTTAGGATATGTTAACACAGTTCTATGGGGTCTGCTTCCCTGGGGACATGCTCAAATACCACAAGGATCAGGTACCAGAGCAATCTTCTCACACTCAGCCCTTGCCAGTGTGCAACCACCCTCTGTTACATTTACTTACTTCACAACCACTGAGCCAACACAATGCTGTCTTTTGCTGTGCCATTCAGTCTCTCTCACTCTGCTACTTTCTGCAGCTCTCTAATAATGAATCACATCCATTCACACCAAGCTTTCTCTTCATATCAGTCTTTTATCCTCTCTCACCATAATTCCTGAGCCTCATATCAATAAACAGGTACACATCAGGATGAAAGCCGTTTCCGTCAACACACTCGTGTCTTTGTTGTTTATTACAAAAGGAATCAGGCTCGATGGAAAAGCTGCAAATAGTACTGTGATTTTTCTGGATATATCTTAAATTACACTTTTGTTTCTTTTCTTTTAGCCTGAGGTGTCATGGATACCAAACAAGCACTATTCAGGAATTTATGGCCTGATGAAGCTCACCCTCACCAAAGCTCTGCCCTCCGGTCTCTCGAAAGTCATTGTGCTGGATACAGACATCACCTTTGCTACAGACATTGCTGAGCTGTGGGCCATCTTCAGAAAGTTCACAGGTAATTGTGATTTACTAAGAAATCTCTCTAAGAACTCTCCTCTGTAGAGGAGAAATTTGTTTGTGCATTTTAATGTTGTGATTGATTTAATTGAGTAACTGTAAAAATTAAACAAAAAAGAAGCTAAATTAGTTTTGTGTGTGCCAGTTTTTGAATAACTATTGCAAGATCTGATTTTAAAAGGAATACAGAACTACAAAATAATCTAACAACATCAACACTGAATGAAGAAGCAGCTTTGATTCTCAGTACTGTGATATCTGCAGCTTATTACTGCAACCCACAAGTGTCTAAATATAAATTCTCACATCACCAAATTCATACTTAGACACAGCCTCCATACCAACTCACTATTAATGTAAGAACCTAAACATATAAGATAACAATAAGAGTTTAAACATCCATGGTCACTTTTTATGTAAATACAGTGGTACCTTGACTACAAAAATTTGTCTCAGCTCTCGTTATTTGCTCGGTACTCTGGGCACTTGCTTAAATTTGTAGTTGTGCTTAAACTCGTTTCAGTTGAAATTCGATTTATGATTAATGATTCAGGTTCATAATAGCCTTTAGAGAATATCTCCGCCATTGTATTTTCTATATGAAGAAGTGTTTTTTTTATTTTTACAGTACTACAGTACTTTTTACATCTACAATACCGTATTCGTAGTGCAAATAAGTTTCCATGGATCCTAAAAATGTTAGTTATAAGATGGATTCCAGATTGATGGACTCCATCAATAGAGTAAGTGTTGCTGTTAATCCACTACTCACTAAACTACATGAGATTTTTCAACATTTTATTATAAAATAAGCTTTGTGTTAATGATTTTGGCCAACTGTAGTTTATTGTAATTGTTTTAAACATTAATGTACTTTTTATTACTTATAGAAGGCTCTGCTATATAAAGTATAGACCGCTTTACCAAACAATCATTTAACTCCCCAGTTTTTGTTTCTTTTCTTTTTTTTATTTGCTGGGTACTCGTCTCTGTCTTCTCAACAAACTTTCTGGAACAAATTAAGAATGAGAACCGAGGTACGACTGTACATGCCTTAGTTTTCCCGAATGATGATTTCCTGTTGATTTCATAAAGGGCCCCTTTAATAGAGACACATGCCCTTTCAAAATTGCAGCATCAATATGACTTAAAACATCATCACATTTTCACAAAGGTTCTAAAAGTATTTAAAGATAATTACACAAGTCAAGTCAGATCTATTTATATAGCGCTTTTTACAATGGAGCATTGTCTCAAAGCAACTTTAGAAGTTTAGATGATCTCCTAATAACTACGTCCATTCCCAAATTGAGCAAGCCTAGGGTGACAGAGGCAAGGAAAAACTCCTTGAGTGTTATAGGAAGACACCTTGGGAGGACCAAGACTCAAAAAGAGACCCAATCTCCTTGGGCAGCGTAGATGAGCGAAACTAAAGTCATGGAGTCAAAGTTCGAATAAAATGTGAAGTATGCACATCGGCATTAAGTGGCCCGAGTATGGTGGGGCTGGAGCTGATGATGGAAGCAGCTTGAGTGGAGCTGCAGCGAATGAACATCATGTGTGGGGCTGGAACCGGCACCGGAACACAGCTCGGAGAGAAAACAGAAAATGCAATTAGTTATTGATTAAGAGCACAGTGTCTATTAACAATCACTGATGCCATGTCAATCACTGATGCCATGTGTAGCATGAGACCCCGGCAGCATTAGCTATAGCAGCATAGCTAGAAAGAGGAGAACTGGTAGGAAACACAGCCAAGAGGGATCACATGAGACATTGGCAACCCCACGGGAGGCAGAAGACAGCAACCCAACCCCTCTGATCACCATAAGGACTCTTTGACTATGAACCCCCAGCTCTGCCCTTATTCTAAGGCAAGGATGCACGAGTCAAGATCACGAGGACCGAAGCCCAGTTCAGCCAGACCGCCCACTCGACACTCCCGGCTAGCGGACAAGGCAGGCAGGCCAGACATGACTCCAGACTCTGGCCCCAGTGACCCAAGCCATGCATCCTGGTCTAAATCTAGTCAAAAGCCTATGTAAATAGGTATGTCTTTAGCCTAGACTTAAAACTTTGGAGAGTGTCTGAATCTCGAACGAAAGTGGGAAGTTTATTCCATAGTTGGGGGGCCATGTATGAGAAAGCCTTTCCCCCGGCTGTGATTTTTTTAAATTCTAGGAACTAAAAGAAGTCCTGTATCCTGCGAACGAAGTAGACGAGTTAGATTGTAAAACTCTAAGAGTTCACTCAGATAATGTGGGGCCAGGCCATGTAGAGCTTTAAAAGTTATAAGCAGTATTTTGTAATCGATGCGG
The DNA here is from genome assembly GCA_025084515.1 of Ancistrus triradiatus. Classification (NCBI taxonomy): domain Eukaryota; kingdom Metazoa; phylum Chordata; class Actinopteri; order Siluriformes; family Loricariidae; genus Ancistrus; species Ancistrus triradiatus. Next base: position 3,144 of record JAJAGP010003456.1, read on the forward strand.
AATTTGACTGGTAACCACTGTAGTGATGATAGAACAGGAGTGATATGATCAAAATAAATGGAACAAAAAAAATTATAATTCGTCACTTGTTTATTGAGGGAAATGATACAGTGTTACATATCTGTGAGTGGCAAAAAGTTTGCTTTCAGTACTTGGTGTGAACCCCTTGTGCAGCAATAACTGCAACTAAAAGTATACATACCGTTGACGAGTCCTACACATCAGCTTGGAGGCATTTCACCCCATTCCTCTGTACAGAACAGCTTCAACTCTTGGATATTGGTGGGTTTATTCCCATGAACGTCTTCTGTGACATTACTAACATTAACTTTAATAGTATTTAACCATTCTTTGGTAGAACGACCTGTATGCTTAGGGTCATTGTTTTACAGTGGTGCTTGAAAGTTTGTGAACTTGTTAGAATTTTCTATATTTCTGCATGAATATGACCTAAAACATCATCGGATTTTCACACAAGTACTAAAAGTAGATAAAGAGAACCAAGTTCAACAAATGAGACAAAAATATTATACTTGGTCATTTATTTATTGTGGAAATGATCCAATATTACATATTAGTGAGTGGCAAAAGTATGTGAACCTTTGTTTTTATTATCTGGTGTGACCCTCCCTGTGCAGCAATAACTGCAACTAAACGTTTCCTGTAACTGTTGAGCAGTCCTGCACACCGGCTTGGAGGAAATTTAGTGCATTCCTCCGTACAGAACAGCTTCAACTCTGGGATGTTGGTGGGTTTCCTCACATTAACCGCTCACTTCAGGTCCTTCCACAACATTTCGATTGGATTAAGGTCAGGACTTTGACTTGGCCATTCCAAAACATTAACTTTATTCTTCTTTAATCATTCTTTGGTAGAACGACTTGTGTGCTTAGGGTCGTTGTCTTGCTGCATGGCCCACCTTCTCTTGAGATTGAGTTCATGGACAGATGTCTTGACATTTTCCTTTAGAATTCCCTGATATCATTCAGAATTCATTGATCCATCAATGATGGCAAGTCATCCTGGCCCAGATTCAGCAAAACAGGCCCAAACCAAGATACTACCACCACCATGTTTCACAGATGGGATAAGGTTCTTATGCTGGAATGCAGTGTTTTTCTTTCTCCAAACATGATGCTTTTCTTTTAAACCAAAAAGTTTTGGTCTCATCCATCCACAAAACATTCTTCCAATAGTCTTCTGGCTTGTCCATGTGATCTTTAGCAAACTGCAGACAAGCAGCAATGTTGTTTTTGGAGAGTAGTGACTTTCTCCTTGCAACCCTGCTATGCACACCATTGTTGTTCAGTGTTCTTCTTATCTTGGACTCATGAACATTAACATTAGCCAATGTGAGAGAGGCCTTCACTTGCACCCAGTTACGCTGGGGTCCTTTGTGACCTTGTCAACTATTACACGCCTTGCTCTTGGAGTGATCTTTGTGGGTCCTGAGATCCTCAGAAATCTTTTTTGTTTGTGCCATGATACACTTCCACGAACATGTGTTGTGAAGAGGAGACTTTGATAGATCCCTGTTCTTTAAATAAACAGGTTGCTCACTCACAGCTGATTGTCATCCCATTGATTGAAAACACCTGACTCTAATTTGATCTTCAAATTAACTGCTAATCCTAGAGGTTCACATACTTTTGCCACTCACTAATATGTAATATTGGATAATTTTCCTCAATAAATAAATGACAAAGTATAATATTTTTGACTCATTGGTTTAACTGGGGCTCTCTTTATCTACATTTCGGACTTGTGTAAAAATCTGATGATGTTTTAGGTCATATTTATGCAGAAATATAGAAAATTGTAAAGGGTTCACAAACATTCAAGCACCACTGTACTGTGTAACCTGTATTCTCATGTGATTCAGTGCATAGACAGATTATCTGACATTTTTGCTTTAGAATTTGAAGGTATAACTCAATATTCATTATTCCATTCATGGTGCCAAGTTCCATTCCACTCAGGTGTCCTGAAGCAGATGTAAAAAAAAAACAATACTTCCACCATGTTTCACAGATATGATAAGGTTCTTATGCTGAAATACAGTGTTTTTTTTTTATCCAGACATATTATTTCTCATTTAAACCAAGAAGTTATGGTTTAGTGTCATTTGTTCACAAAATGTTTTTCCAATAGCCTTCTGGATTGTCCATGTACCACGTGATGTGCACTAGTGTTCTTTTTGAAGAGCAATGGCTTTCTCCTTATATTCCTAACATGCACACCATTGTTGTTCAGTGTTCTGCTTAGTGTATGTGAGAGAGAGTTTCAGTTGCTTAGAAGTTCTCTGGGTTTCTTTGTGACCTTGTCGACTATTACACATTTTGTTCTTGGAGTGATCTTTGTTGAGTAATAATGATCTTTAAATTACTCAATTTGTATATAGTTTATCTGCAGTCTGTGGTTTGGTGAAGTCCAAATGCCTTAAAGACGGTTTTGTAAGATTTTCCCGGCTCAACAACTCCTCTTCTGAGGTCCTCAGAAAGCTGTTTTGTTTATCCCATGATGTACTTCGACAAATGTGTTGAGAAGATTAGGTTTTGATAGATTGTGGTGCTCACTCATGCCTGATTGACATCCCACTGACTGAAAACATCTGACTTTAATTTCACCTTAAAATTAACTGCAAATCTTAAAGGTTTACATAGTTTTGTCACTCACCAATATGTAATATTGGATAATTTTCCTCAATAGATAAATGACCAAGTATAATATTTTTGTCTTATTTGTTCAATTGGATTTTCTTTATGATGTTTTAGGTCATGTTCATGAAGAAATAGACATTTCTAAAGGGTTCACAAACTTCCAAGTGCCACTCTACGTCCACTAAATACATTCAACACTTAGACACATTGGTTTTTCACTATACCCAGAGGAGACAAATTAATTCTTTAAATAAACGGCCTTATTTCTGAACGCACTTCTGTGATGCATAAATGTATAGTTTAGTGACAAATAAATCATCAGTGGTGTTTCACTTTTCTAGCCAAACAGGTGATTGGACTTGTGGAGAATCAGAGTGACTGGTACCTGGGGAACCTGTGGAAGAACCACAAGCCCTGGCCTGCTCTGGGACGAGGGTTCAACACGGGTAAGGAAATTAACTGGCTTGTTAATGGTTTATTTTGTTTCCCAGTTAACTCTTACTCACTTAAAAAAAAAAAATCAATAAAACATGTCGTGGAGCAGTGGCACCAAACCTTTGAACATTTTTAAGCTCTTGATAAAGTGGTTTTAATAAAATTAAAATGTATTTTGATGTTATTTTTAGTCAGAGTAAACATAGCGACATAATCTTCATATATTAATGTAGAACTTGCCAGTTTAGTCCTACCTGCACTCTGTTTAGTTCCAACCTCTTCTAACGTCAAATGCAAATGTTTAGGTACCCCTGTTCACAGTAGTGGCACAGTGATTAAGGTACTTCAGTAGGTTCAGGGTTCAAGTCCAAGCTGCCAGAGTTGAGACCTTGAGCAAGGACCTTAACCATCTCTTGCTTAATTGTACTTTAAGACTGTAACAGTTGTAATTCTCACTCGGTCAAGGTGTCTGCTAAGTGATGTAAATGTAAATGCCTTGTTGATTTTCTAAATTAAAACACTTCAACACAACCTCTGCAGCAAACACACATAAGTACAGTATAACTTGTTATTGTTCATTAATATGGATTTTAAGATTTTAGATCCATTGGGTATATCTAATAGACTTTTGTTTAATATGTAAACAGACCGTTGACCATGAGAGATTAATTGGATTTCTGAATTCAGGTGTGATCTTGCTCTACCTGGAGAGACTGCGCAGACTGGGATGGGAGCAAATGTGGAGGTTAACAGCAGAGCGAGAGCTAATGAGCATGCTCTCCACCTCCCTCGCCGATCAGGTGACTCAAGAAAAAGTTACATTATTTATGAAAAACATTTTGAGAAAGTTACTAATGCAAAGATGTTTGTGTCTCTGTGTGTGTGTGCGTGCGCAGGATATATTCAATGCCATCATCAAGCAGAACCCCGTCCTGGTGCACCAGCTGCCCTGCTTTTGGAATGTACAGCTATCAGACCACACACGGTCTGAACAGTGTTACACAGAGGTATCCGACCTGAAGGTGAGGAACAAATGAAACAGTGAAGGAAACACTGCATCCTCAAAATTAACCCTGTTCGGTTTGGCTTCAATTCTCAGTTAGTCACTCACTCACTGACTTTCTATACAGTGGTGCTTGAAAGTTTGTGAACCCTTTAGAATTTTCTATATTTCTGCATAAATATGACCTAAAACATCATCAGATTTTCACACAAGTCCTAAAAGTAGATAAAAAGAACCAAGTTAAACAAATGAGACAAAAATATTATACTTGGTAATTTATTTATTGAGGAAAACGATCCAATATTACATATTAGTGAATGGCAAAAGCATGTGAACCTTTGCTGTCATTATCTGGTATGACCCCCCTGTGCAGCAATAACTGCAACTAAACATTTCCTGTAACTGTTGATCAGTCCTGCAGACTGGCTTGGAGGAATTTTAGCCCATTCCTCCGTACAGAACAGCTTCAACTCTGGGATGTTGGTGGGTTTCCTCACATTAACTGCTCACTTCATGTCCTTCCACAACATTTTGATTGGATTAAGGTCAGGACTTTGACTTGGCTATTCCAAAACATTAACTTTTATTCTTCTTTAATCATTTTTTGGTAGAACGACTTGTGTGCTTAGGGTCGTTGTCTTGCTGCATGGCCCACCTTCTCTTGAGATTGAGTTCATGGACAGATGTCTTGACGTTTTCCTTTAGAATTCTCTGATATAATTCAGAATTCATTGATCCATCAATGATGGCAAGCTGTAATGGCCCAGATGCAGCAAAACAGGCCCAAACCAAGTTACTACCATGTTTTACAGATGAGATAAGGTTCTTATTCTGGAATGCAGTGTTTTCCGTTCTCCAAACATAGCGCTTTTCTTTTCTTTTAAACCAAAAAGTTCTTTTTTGGTCTCATTCGTCCACAAAACATTCTTCCAATAGCCTTCTGGTTTGTCCATGTGATCTTTAGCAAACTGCAGACAAGCAGCAATGCTCTTTTTGGAAAGCAGTGGCATTCTTCTTGCAACCCTGCTATGCACACCATTGTTGTTCAGTGTTCTTCTGATGGTGGACTCATGAACATTAACATTAGCCAATGTGAGAGAGGCCTTCAGTTGCTTAGAAGTTACACTGGGGTCCTTTGTGACCTCGCCAACTATTACACGCCTTCCTCTTGGAGTGATCTTTGTTGGTCGACCACTCCTGGGGAGGGTAACAATGGTCTTGAATTTCCTCCATTTGTACACACTCTGTCTGACTGTGGATTGGTGGAGTCCAAACTCTTTAGATATGGTTTTGTAACCTTTTCCAGCCTGATGAGCATCAACAACTCTTTTTCTGATGTCCTCAGAAATCTCCTTTGTTTGTGCCATAATACACTTTCACCAACATGTTGTGAAGAGCAGACTTTGATAGATCCCTGTTCTTTAAATAAAACAGGGTGCTCCCTCACACCTGATTGTCATCCCATTGATTGAAAACACCTGACTCTAATTTCACCTTCAAATTAACTGCTAGTCCTAGACGTTTGCATACTTTTGCCACTCACTAATATGTAATATTGGATAATTTTCCTCAATAAATAAATGACAAAGTATAATATTTTTGTCTCATTGGTTTAACTGGGTTCTCTTTATCTACATTTCGGACTTGTGTAAAAATCTGATGATGGTTTAGGTCATTTAATAGAAATATAGAAAATTCTAAAGGGTTCACAAACATTCAAGCACCACTGTACCTGCTAATCCAGTTCAGGGATGTGGGCTGGAGGGCAGCATTTGGTGCAAGGTGCGAACCATTCGCTGAGCACTTGCGCACATACAAACACTCTCAAACACATACACTCACTCATTCACACTTGGGCAGCAGCGGATCTAATGCGTGTCTTTGGAATGTGGGAGTACCCAGAGGAAACCCATGCAGAAACGAGGTAGAACAAGTCAAACTCCAGTCAGGCAGTGGCCGGGTAACCACTGACAGCACTAACCACTGTGACACAGTGATGCCCAGTAATATATAAATATAAATTCTTTAAATTATATTACTTAATGGTCACTCAGGTGGCGCAGGAGCTATCCTGTCTTCTTTTGAATAGAACTAGTCCTTCTGTGTTGTTTTCATGTACGGTTTAAGTCTTTTTAATTTTGTCAGATGAATTTTAAATTTTGAATCACTTTTACTTAATATTGTAAGCCTGCGTGCTGCTGATTTAAAAAAAAAAAACATAAATTTTTCTTACAGGTGATTCACTGGAATTCCCCCAAAAAGCTAAGAGTAAAGAACAAGCATGTGGAATTTTTCCGGAATCTCTACCTAACCTTCCTGGAGTATGATGGAAATCTTCTAAGGCGGGAACTGTTCGGGTGTCCTAGTCAGGCCAGCTCTGAGAGCACACGGGTCAGTTTGTCTGAATCTTAGGATGAAAATCAACAACCGGATCCTTTTATATGATCTAACTAATAAAAATGTCTTCATTTTGGATGTTGATTCATATCTGCAAAGTGTTCCAGCAACAGCTCAGATTGTTTCATTAATTCCCAATATAAAGTATGGGATATTTTAATTCCCTAACTAGCCATACATGTTCTGAATTTAAACAACGTTCCTGGGTGACATTTGACATCTGACAGGAAGCACTATACTATTTTTTCATTAAATCCCCAAAGTTCTATTTGAGATGCACCTTCTTCATGTAGTAGAAGAGTGAACTCTGGAAGTTTTCCGTTTCTTCTCTTTTGCTGACCTCCATTTATTCAAGGAATAAGAAGTAGCTTACTGCATCCAAAAACAGGCTCAAAGCCCTTACATTGCCCTAAAAAAGAAAAGTACATATACATATGGAACTATTCTCCATTATGCCAAGCTATATTGGCTATTGTGTTAAATTAAGTGCATATAGAATGAGCCCCTTTGTAGACCAAAGCACAAGGGATACAAGGCTGTAAGATGTATTTTGTTATGGGTATGAAAGTATGTAAAAATCGTAACCCTACAACAATTGTAGATAACGTAAGCAGACATAGTTTGACAATAGTTAACTGGTAAGCTTGTCTTTTGTTCAGTTGTAATGACTGTCTACAGAAAGACAGTGTTTTGAGCATTTGAGGCTTTGTGAAGTTCACTGTTTTTCTTTCTTGTAGTCAATGAACATTATTTTAATTTCTTTCTGGTATGTACTTGCTGTTGGATTTAGTACCAAACCTGATTTGTTACACCAGTCAGCCATAACATTAAAACCATTGACAGGTGAAGTGAATAACATTGAGAATGAGATTCCTTGGGCAGTGTTCCGCGGGGAAACTTTAGGTCCACGCGTTCATGTGGATGTTACTTTGACACATACAGTGGGGCAAAAAAGTATTAAGTCAGCCACTGATTGTGCAAGTTCTCCTACTTAGAAAGATGAGAGAGGTCTGTAATTTTCATCATAGGTACACTTCAACTATGAGAGACAAAATGAGAAAAAAAAATCCAGGAAATCACATTGTAGGATTTCTAAAGAATTTAATTGTAAATTATGGTGGAAAATAAGTATTTGGTCAATAACAAAAGTTCAACTCAGTACTTTGTAACATAACCTTTGTTGGCAATGACAGAGGTCAAACGTTTCCTGTAAGTCTTCACCAGGTTAGCACACACTGTAGCTGGTATTTTGGCCCATTCCTCCATGCAGATCTCCTCTAGAGCAGTGATGTTTTGGGGCTGTCGCAGGGCAGCATGAACTTTCAACTCCCTCCACAAATTTTCTATGGGGTTGAAGTCTGGATACTGGCTAGGCCTCTCCAGGACCTTGAAATGCATTTTACAAAGTCACTCCTTCATTGCCCGAGTGGTGTGTTTGGAATCATTGTCATGCTGGAAGACCCAGCCACGTTCCATCTTCAATGCTCTCACTGATGGAAGGAGGTTTTGGCTTAAAATCTCATGATACATGGCCCCGTTCATTCTTCCCTTAACGTGGATCAGTCGTCCTGTCCCCTTTGCAGAACAACAGCCCCAAAGCATGATGTTTCCATCCCCATGCTTCACAGTAAGTATGGTGTTCTTGGGATGCAACTCAGCATTCTTCTTCCTCCAAACATGACAAGCTGAGTTTTTACCAAAAAGTTCTATTTTGGTTTCATCTGACCACGTCTGGCACTGCATGATCTTACATTAACAGTCAGGTTAACAGTCTGTGTGCTGTCAGGCCTGTTAAATATGTTATATGTTACATGTCATACATGTGTAATTATCTGTACTATTATGTGTATTGTTCGTACTACTATGTGGTCCATTGTGTGTATTATTGTGTGTATCACCAAAACACATTCCTCGTATGTGTAGCATACCTGGCGAAATTAAGTGATTCTGATTCTGATCCGAGTCCCTCTCGGCATAGTGTGTTACTGATGGCAGCCTTTGTTACTTTGGTCCCAGCTCTCTGCAGGTCATTCATCAGGTCCCTCTGTGTATTTCTGGGATTTTTGCCCACCGTTCTCATGATCATTTTGACATCACAGGATGAGTTCTTGTGTGGGGCCCCAGATCAAGGGAGATAATCAGTGGTCTTGTATGTCTTCCATTTTCTTACAATTGCTCCCAACCTGCTTGCCTATTTGTAGATTCACTCTTCCTAGCCTGGTGCATGTCTACAATTTTCTTCCTGGTGTTCAACAGCTCTTTGGTCTTGGCCATGGTTGAGTTTGGAGTCTGACTGTTTGAGACTGTGGACAGGTGTCTTTTGTACAGATAACGAGGTCAAACAGGTGCCATTAATACAAGTAACGAGTGGAGAACAGAAGAGCTTCTTAAAGAAGGAGCTACAGGTCTGTGAGGTGATTTGTGGGTGACCAAATACTTATTTTCCACCATGATTTACAATTAAATTCTTGAAAAATCCTACAGTGTGATTTCCTGAATTTTTTTCCTCATTTTGTCTCTCATAGATTAATTGTACCTATGATGAAAATTACAGACCTCTGTCATCTTTCTAACTAGGTGAACTTGCACAATCAGTGGCTGACTAAATACTTTTTTGCCCCACTCTACCTCCTACCTAAACATTGTTTTAGATCAAGTACACCCCTTCATAGTAATGGTGTTCCTTAATGACAATGGCCTCTATCAGAAAGACAATGTGCTCTGCATTGACAAAAAGTTGAGGCTGTTGAATTTTGCCTCTAAATTCTCCAGATCTCAATCCAATCAAGCATGTGTGGGATGTGCTGGACAAACAAGTCTTGTCCATGGAGGCCCTACAAGATACCTTCACAGGCCTTGTGGGGTCCATGACTCAATGGGTCAGAGCCTTGATGGCATGAGCAGGACATCCACAGTATTAAGAAGGTTGTTTTAAATGTTTTAATGGCTGATCGGTATATAGCTTGTGGTAGCTATTTAATTTGATTTGATCACTGAATTTCATTTTTAAGAGTTGTACCAAGATTGCGTGGTGGGATGCCTAAACATCCCCTATGCTAATTTCAGAAAATACTAAACAATGGTGCATTAAAAAGTTGTAAAGTTCTGGTAGCTTTCTTTCTTTAAGAACCTCAACAAACCATCTCAAACTCTCAAATAAAATAAAAGTTCATTTGGATTTATGTGTTGCAGCTTCAGAGAGCTCTGGAGGAGCTGGACGAGGACGACCAGTGTTATGATTTCCGGCGCGAACGGATCATGGTGCATCGCGTCCATCTCTACTTCCTGGAGTATGAATACACATTGACGGAGAATGAGACGGATGTCACGCTGGTGGCCCAGCTCTCAATGGACAGGCGAGTTAGATGATAGAACACGGGGCTTAACCTCACAGTCAGATACGTTTGACTTGGCACGCTTTGATTAAAACGAACCATTTTTAAGGGGTGTCCAAAAACCTTGTGATTGTATTTTGGGCTGCTATTTTCTAGCTTAGAGACCAGGTAATCTTCCAGACAATCATTTAAAGCTCTAATGTGTACAGGCTGCAGATGCTGGAGGCTATCTGTAAACACTGGGAGGGACCCATCAGCCTGGCTCTTTATATGTCAGATGCCGAGGCCCAGCAGTTTCTGCGCTATGCTCAGGCCTCTGAGGTGCTTAAAAACCGTAAGAATGTGGGGTATCATATTGTCTACAAAGAAGGCCAGTTCTACCCTGTGAACCTGGTCCGCAACATAGCTCTACGCAACACCAAAACACCATATGTCTTTCTGACCGATATTGACTTCCTTCCTATGTACGGCCTCTATGATAACCTCAGGTGAGTTTCAATAAACCCAGAAGAATCACAGCTGTTCCACTGTTTTCTTTCAGTGCTAACCTTTGATTCTGTCTTGATGTAGGAAATCCATAGTCCAGCTGGAGATGGCTAACACCAAAAAGGCTCTGGTGGTGCCGGCATTTGAGACCTTGAGATATCGTCTCACATTTCCAAAATCCAAAGCTGAACTGCTGTCCATGTTAGACATGGGGACACTCTACACCTTCAGGTATGTGGACCAGGCCTATACTGGCATTATGTCATGTTATTCCAACAGTCATCAGTCTAATAAGAATCAATTTGGTTATTTATGGAATGACAGGTACCATGTTTGGACCAAGGGTCATGCACCAACCAACTATGCCAAATGGAGAACAGCTACCACACCCTACAAGGTGGAGTGGGAGGCTGATTTTGAACCCTATGTTGTTGTCAGGCGGGCCTGTCCGGAGTATGACCAGAGATTTGTGGGCTTTGGCTGGAACAAAGTCTCCCACATAATGGAGCTTGATGCACTGGTAAGAAGTTGCTTTACCAGTTAGTAATGATAGGTATTATTACAGTGAGGTGCAATGCAATGCCTGAGAACACAGAGAAAGTTTGATGAACTCACTTTCTCTGTGTTCGCGCACATACATTTGGGTATTCTGATGGCTATAAACCCACAAACTGTGAAATCTGACAACCTAGTCATTTCTTTATATGTTGGAAATTTCAGAAAACATGGGATTCAACAAGTCATTCGGATTTGACTCGGATTGGTTTTATACATCACACTTCTGGTCATTACAATTATCCCCCTGGTCTCTGAGTAACTCCATCCATGACTTAAGAACTGTTTCTCTAGCATTATGCTGAAATTAAGAGTTAAGCACTGGATTTACTCTATTGTTGGCTGTACAAACCACTACACTGACCCCCAGCCTCAGAGGACAGAAGATATGAATAGATCAAGTTTATTTCTCATTTATTGCAGCGTCACACAAGCAGTCTCTCATTCTTATTTACAAAAACATGCACTCAAACCAACCATTCTAAACCGTGCTGTTTAGACAGGGTGAAAACAGCACTTTGGTGTTTCATGCTTGAAGTATTATGACCAAAGGATGTGACCCAGTTAAGACCCTGGGGAATTGTCTTAAGTTGTCTAAAAGAGTGACATTTGATTTTATATGACAGAAAAATTAGTCAGTAGATATAAGCACATGCCATAAACTGGATTGGCATCCTTTCTAGGGTTGTTCCTGCCTTACGCCCTCTGCCATCGGCTAAGCATCGGCTTTTAGTGGATAAGAAAGTGAATGAATGAATGAATGAATGAATGAATGAAGGTATGACCACATAATTAAAACTTTCCCCAGGTCTGTGTCTTTGATGTTACAAGAGTTTGAAAACTCGGTTTCATTCTATTTGTCTATAAAAGGACCTCCTAAGAACTAAATTTTGTTGTCCGGCCTCACCCAGAGGAGAATGGATAGGCATTTTTGCCTGGTTCCTGCTAAGGCGTCATGGGACTGCTTGGTTTAAACAAGGAAACTGCACTATAACTACAAATAATATAATACCTAAAATTTAGGCATTCTTGGCTTTCTCTCCTCTTTTGTCATTCTTTTTCAGTTTGCTCTCAGCTTTCTTTTATTCTTTTAGAGGGCCAGTTTCTTTTCACTTCTTAATGTTTCATTCTTATCTTTACAGTTGTATCTTTTCAGAGTTTGTATCTTTCCTCTTTCTTTTAGATAAGTTCTCTTCATTTATGAAAACATAGCAGGGTCAAACAATGCTATAACATACCATACTGGCCACACTTCAAAGGAATCACAATTCACAAGGGCATTGTTCAGCCAGTTGGGACTGATTAGTCAGATGGGCTCTAGGAAAACGGAGTTCCCGGATCATGTTGTCCAAGCTTGCACATTGGACCTTAGCTTCCAATGACTTATATGGCACTTTTAACGTTAGCTCTCAAAATTCTCATATTTTCCTCCCTCTGGTCAAAGGTGGCACAGTCTGCCCCTGACAGAAGGTTCCTTATGTTTGCATCTTCTATTTCCTCATGTTAGCTCTGGAGTTTTGCCATGATAATGTGGCCTTCGGCTGCTCATTTGTTGTCTAGACCTCTATTTTTTTGTAAAGCTGGTTTGTGACCATGTCTTTTGCTAAAGGTGCTATGTAAATAATTTGAACTTAAGACTGAACTGCAAGTTTAGCTGGATGGCAATAGCTTGTTCAAGAAATTCAGTGAATCGGAACCACTGAAAAATGCCTTCTGGATTAAAAATTAGTTACATCCACTGCCAGAAGAGGCTTTTTCTTCTGTTTCTAAAGATCACATTAGCTACATCAATAGTGCTGTCACTTAATGAAAACAAAGAATTTGGGGGAGAAAATCCTTGACTTGATTGGTGCTGAATTTGTCCAGTGAGATTACAACAATAATTATCAACTGTTAAATGATTAATTAGCAAGCTATCACTCTCTTTTCTTGGACAGGAATATGACCTGATGGTGTTACCAAATGCCTTCATGATCCACATGCCTCACGCGCCCAGCTTTGACATTTCCAAGTTCCGGTCCAGTATAAGTTACCGGTACTGCTTGACCACACTGAAGGATGAGTTCCACCAAGATCTATCCAGAAAGTACGGTGCTGCTGCTCTGAAGTACCTCACTGCTCAGAGGAACATCTGAATTCAGCCCTTAATCTGCATCCATGAACATCGCCCATGCACAGTGAGGAAACCTGAAGTCAGTTCCTGGAGGATTGATGCTGCTGGGACACGTCCAAGGTCCACGGAGCGTGCTTTCAAGAACCTGCATCACTGCAGAGCTTTTTGAATATACACATCAAAGACTGAGTTAAAATGCTTGACTACTGGTCAGCGATACCAATGTACAGAAGGTCTGTCCCAAAAAGAATTAGAATCAAGTTTTTTGACAATCAGGGATTTTTTCTCTGATAGATTCCTTCTTTGGAGGAACAGACAAAGCCTTACCACTTCATTACTATTTAAGCTATTTATGCTTTTATTTTATTTTCAAAGAATACCATCAATGAACTACAGAGATGAAAAGGGAAAAGTCTCATTTTTTTTCCCCAAGTACTGAGAGGGCGAGTGATTGATAAATCCCATCTCATCAAGGACAGATAACTGCTTTCATGACTAGTTCGTTGGACGTTTGTGTAATCGCTGCATTTCTGACTGTTAGTTAACAAATCTGCCACTTACAATGGCATGCATATTCCATACACCTGTGTAGAGTACATATCTAGCTGTGTCAGACTTACTCTGATCACTGTACATGTAAAGAAATTACACGTGTCTAGTCTACCAATTGTAGACTCACGTATTTCACCTTGGACCATCAACAGATTCTTATAGGTTTAGTGAATGTACTTTTGTTAAGTCGCATTCTACCTAAACACACTGGGCTAGATGTACAGACCCATTGTCAGGTAGCTGTTGCCTGAAAAACCTAAGCATGAAGCTGGCTCATGAACCTAAACATGCAGTGTCAACATGGGAAGTGCTTCTTAATTATCAATTGAATGAGGGTTGAGCAAAAACTAGTATGGATATTAAAGGTTCAGATAATTTAGTCAATCAGTTATGTATTCCATTCAGTTTACTAACATTTGCGCAATTAGTAGTTTCCAGTTTCTGCCTAATTGTCACTTATTTACCCCAAATTAGGTGTAAATTCCTGGCATCCTTCGTTTTGCATACATTTGATTATTTATTTATTTATGTTTTCATTGTTTAACCCCACTTTTCTTTGTCAGGGTCACTGGTTCTCCATTGAGTATCCCTGGACAACACAGGGTTTAGAAGTAAGCGTGCCCTAAATGGGAAAGCAGTATATCGCATGAGGCAACAGGGGTTTGCTGTTCCAGTATTAGGGCATGATCCCAGGGCCACAGCGGTGGTTAACTAGCATCTTAAAACATGCATATTTGACTCCTTGTGTATAAGCTTTTCTTTGATTTTTCTTTTTGTTTTTAAATTTAGCTTTGTATTTAATTTTGTAGAAGTATAGTATATAGTAAAGCAAACCTGGCTGATCTGGCTGATCTTGGTCAGGGCCATGTGGTGGCTATAGCCTAACCCAGAATTCACCGGGCACAGGCAGAGGCATACCCCGGACAGGGCGCCAATAAAGGGTTCCATAAACACACTATTCACTTTCACTTTCAATTCCCACCTAGGATTTAAATTCAGGCCCTCAGGAATTGCCATCTCTTACAGAGCCACTGGAGTTGTGGCAACTTTACTTTGACAACATAGGGCCCAGGGGTAAGTGTCCTTTGCACGGCTGGCAGGGCTCGCTGTTTATTCCAGGAAATGATCCCCTTACTGACCTCCTCTCCTTCAGACAGACTACTTGTGACACTCAACCTGGCCAGAATGCACCGTCTGGACTCGTACCTGGATTCCAGCGGTGGTAAGCTAGCACCACATAACATATTTCCTATAATTCTCATATGTTTTTTTATTTATGACTGTAAGTAATATGAGACCATATATGACTTGTAATGAAGTGTATAGGACTGTTCTAACTCTCATCCAAAGAGTTTCTATTGAGCTGAACTTTCAACACATAAGTGATAACCCTAATGCACAGGCAATGCAACAGAAAAGAGCATGTTCTGTAAATCTTATGTTAAAAATAAGTACCTTGAAATCTTAATGGCATGTCAGGTATATTAATAGCTCTCAAAAAGAGTTTCGACTTAAAGGTAACTTTAGTCCACAGCTTTCTGATAGCTTGGTGGTTGACCATTTAGAGCCTTTAACTGGTGTGTCCACATTATAGCTCAATCACGTACATACATCTTGCCCTGTGTGTTTTCTGTAGTCCTTACCAAAATGAGTGCAGTTTTTTTTAAGTGTTACAAACCCATTCTGTTTACTTGTCTGGGTTGGCATTGTGTTTGCCCCTGAGACCAGTCACTGAGTCATTTTTTGAGAAAATGGACCTCATTTCCAAGAGAAATGTGAGGAACATGTGCTACATGTTGTCAAGGACCACCTTTATTCTGTGGTGTTCTGTAGTGCCACTAATGGTCAAAAACAGGATTTAACACCTTTAAATATTTACTGTATTATGGAGTACTACTGTATCTGTCATTTTCAAAAGGATTGTACACTGTAGAAAAATGGTACACGGTGGAAGATCCTTCACCAGGTTCATTCTGACATTTATCATCCACTGCAGTACTCATCTGAACATCTGCACAACATGCCTGTGCCTTTGCTGTCTTGTGAAACTGGATATTGATTGTACTACTGTACACATCAGCGGGGACTGCGATAAGTACTCTCTATTTATTACTGACTTAAATCAATCATATTTTTCTATGTAAGCGACAAAGTGCTTTAAATAAAATTACCTTTTTAAAAAAAAAAATCTGCCTGAAGTCTTCATTTCTATCACGTTCATATCAGAACTACATACAAGCCCAGACTAGAGGCTGGAATTTCAGATATGAAACAGAAAAAACAAGCTAAGCATTTTTTTTGTTGCGAATCATATCTTTTGGGAAAGTGTTAGTGAGACTTATTTTAAATCCTGATGTTATCACTGCATTAGGTTCAATGCTAATCAGCTTTCACACACAGATAAACAGAAATGTCAGACAGCTTAGTTTCAAATCCTCTTCATCAAAGCGTTGTCTTTTCTGTTAAGATTGATTGTATAACATCAGCTGTCTTAAATCAAGAAGATGTCAACAGAAAACTGCATGAAAACAATCACAAAGCTTTAAAAACATTTTTATAGCATTACATAGATATATAGCTTTTTTGCTGGTCAGCAGAAACAACAAAAAACAACAAGAAAGTACAATAATTACAGAGTGACACCAAATCAAATAGCTCTGCTATTTACAGTGGTGCTTAAGTTTGTGAACCCTTTAGAGTTTTCTATATTTCTGCATAAATATGACCGAAAACATCATCAGATTTTTACACGTCCTAAAAGTAGATAACGACAACCCAGTTAAACAAATGAGACAAAAATATTATACTTGATCATTTATTTATTGAGGGAAATTATCCACTATTACATATTAGTGAGTGGCAAAAGTATGTGAACTTTTGCTTTCAGTATCTGGTGTGACCCCCCTGTGCAGCAATAACTGCACCTAAACATTTCCTGTAACTGTTGATCAGTCCTGCTCACCGGCTTGGAGGAATTTTAGCCCATTCCTCCGTGCAGAACAGCTTCAACTCTGGGATGTTGGTGGGTTTCCTCACATTAACTACTTGCTTCAGTGTTTGGTCACCCACAAACAAGCAATAGTTCTGGCTCTCACAGACCTGGAACAACTTCTTTAAGAAGCTCTTCTGTCCTCCACTCATTACCTGTCTTAATGGCACCTGTTTGACCTTGTTATCTGTATAAAAGACACCTGTCCACAGCCTCAAACAGTCAGACTCAGCCCCACATAAGATCTCATCCCACGGGGTAAAAATGATCATGAGAACGGTTAGCAAAAATCCCAGAACTACACGGAGGGACCTGATGAATGACCTGCAGAGAATTGGGACCAAAGTAACAAAGGCTACCATCAGTAACACAGCACGCCGAGAGGAACTCCGATCCTGGAGTGCCAGGCGTGTCCCCCTGCTTAAGCCAGTACATGTCCAGGCCCATCTGAAGTTTGCCAGAGAGTATATGGATGATCCAGAAGATGATTGAGAAAATATCATTTGGTCAGATAACCAAGTAGAACTTTTTGGTAAAAACTCGTCGTGTTTGGAGGAAGAAGAATGCTGAGTTGCATTCCAAGAACACTATACCTACCGTGACACATGGGGGTGGAAACATCATGCTTTTGGGCTGTTTTTCTGCAAATGGGACAGGACGACTGATCCGTGTTAAGTGAAGAATGAACGGGACCATGTTTTCAGCCAAAACCTCCTTCCATCAGTGAGATCATTGAAAATGGAACGTGGCTGGGTCTTCCAGCATGACAATGATCCCAAACACACCACTCGGGAAACGAAGGAGTGGCTCCGTAAAAAGCATTTCAAGGTCCTGGAGTGGCTTAGCCAGTCTCCAGACCTCAACCTCATATAAAATTTGTGGAGGGAGTTGAAAGTCCATGTTGCCCAACGACAGCCCAAAAACATCACTGCTCTAGAGGAGATCTGCATGGAGGAATGGACCAAAATAACAGCTTTGTGCTAACCTGGTGAAGACTTGTTTGACCTCTGTAATTGCCAACAAAGGTTATGTTACAAAGTATTGAGTTGAGCTTTTTTTATTGACCAAATACTTATTGTCCACCATAATTTAAAATTAAATTCTTACAAAATTCTAGAGTGTGATTTCCTGGATTTTTTTTCTCATTTTGTCTCTCATAATTGATGTGTACCTATCATGAAAATTAGACTCCCCTCATCTTTTCAAATAGGAGAACTTGCACATCAGTGGCAGATTAAATACTTTTTTGCCCCACTGTATGTGTGTGTGTGTGTGTGTGTGTGTGTGTGTGTGTGTATGTGTATATATATATATATATATATATATATATATATATATATATATATATATGTATATGTATGTACAGTGCCTTGCAAAAGTATTCGCCCCCCTTGAACTTTTCAACCTTTTGCCACATTTCAGGCTTCAAACATAAAGATATGAAATTATAATTTTTGGGAAGAATCAACAACAAGTGGGACACAATCATGAAGTTGAACGACAAAATTTACTGGATATTTTAAACTTTTTTAGAAAAAAAACCCTGAAAAGTGGGGCGTGCAAAATTATTTGGCCCCTTTACTTTCAGTGCATCAAAGTCACTCCAGAAGTTCAGTGAGGATCTCTGAATGATCCAATGTTGACCTAAATGACTGATGATGATAAATAGAATCCACCTGTGTGTAATTAAGTCTCCGTATAAATGCACATGCTCTGTGATAGTCTCAGAGTTCTGTTTAAAGCGCAGAGAGCATCATGAAGACCAAGGAACACACCAGGCAGGTCCGAGATACTGTTGTGGAGAAGTTTAAAGCTGGATTTGGATACAAAAAGATTTCCCAAGCTTTAGACATCTCAAGGGGCACTGTGCAAGCGATCATATTGAAATGGAAGGAGCATCAGACCACTGCAAATCTACCAAGACCCGGCCGTCCCTCGAAACTTTCAGCTCAAACAAGGAGATGACTGATCAGAGATGCAGCCAAGAGGCCCATGATCACTCTGGATGAACTGCAGAGATCTACAGCTGAGGTGGGAGACACTGTCCATAGAACAACAATCAGTCGTACACTGCACAAATCTGGCCTTTATGGAAGAGTGGCAAGAAGAAAGCCATTTCTCAAAGATATCCATAAAAAGTTTGCCACAAGCCACCTGGGAGACACATCAAACATGTGGAAGAAGGTGCTCTGGTCAGACGAACTTTTTGGCCACAATGCAAAACGTTATGTTTGGCGTAAAAGCAACACAGCTCATCACTCTGAACGCACCATGCCCACTGTCAAACATGGTGGTGGCAGCATCATGGTTTGGGACTGCTTTTTTTTCCAGCAGGGACAGGGAAGATGGTTAAAATTGATGAGAAGATGGATGGAGCCAAATACAGGACCATTCTGGAAGAAAACCTGTTGGAGTCTGCAAAAGACCTGAGACTGGGACGGAGAATTATCTTCCAACAAGACAATGATCCAAAACATAAAGCAAAATCTACAATGGAATGGTTCACAAATAAATGTATCCAGGTGTTAGAATGGCCAAGTCAAAGTCCAGACCTGAATCCATTCGAGAATCTGTGGAAAGAGCTGAAAACTACTGTTCACAAACGCTCTCCATCCAACCCCACTGAGCTCGAGCTGTTTTGCAAGGAAGAATGGGCAAAAATTTCAGTGTCTCGATGTGCAAAACTAATAGAGAAATACCCCAAGCGACTTGCAGCTGTAATCGCAGCAAAAGGTGGCGCTACAAAGTATTTACGCAAGGGGGCCGAATAATTTTGCACGCCCATTTCATTTTATTTCTAAAAAAAGTTTCAAAATATCCAAATAAATTTCGTTCCAGTTAACGATGATCCCACTTGTTGATTCTTCCCAATTAAAATTTTACCAATTTCATATTCGTTGTTTTTGAGCGATCGAAATTGGCACACCAAAAGGGTTGAAAAGTTCAAGGGGGCCGAATACTCTGTATTATAACGTGGGATAGAGAGATTACATGACACACAGAGAGACATTATAGACACACACACACAACAGAGAGAGAGAGGAGAGAGAGAGAGAGAGAAGGCGAGAGATAGAGAGAGATATATATAGATATATATATAGGACACACCACACATATATACATATACACACACACACATATAGATATAAATATATACTTATTTGATGATATATAGATAGATTATATATATGGTGGTGTATATGTATATATGTGTGTGTATCTATATATATATATTATTATATTATATATATATATAAAATAACCAAGAAGGAGTTTTTGAAATATTGACAATATTACAGTGAAAGGATACGTTTACTGGGGAAAACTGTCCAACTGAAAGGAGGCTGTACCTCTTGGTGAGAGATTGTTGACAGCTGGGCATGCCTCTACAATGTGCTCAACGACATTTTGCCCAGTTGAAAGACTTTGAGATGGGGACATCATTGAACGGAGAGAAGCAGGATGGTTGTTTCAGTGAATTGCCTGCAATCTAGGCTGTGCTGACCAAGCTGTTAGGAGGTGTTGGGAGCAGTGGTTCCACGAGAGCATGCACACATGGCGAACAGCCTCTGGACAGCCCAGACAGTGTGACAGTGGAGAGGATCGTTTGATCCACCGACAAGCACAAACAGCTCCCCCAGTTTGGAACTACAGTGTTATGTAATGAGTTTAGCTTGAAAATACTACACTCACAACACTCTCAAGTGAAATGTTAAAGTGACTGTAGAGGGAAACTGGTGTTGAATTTCCCAAATGGGTGTGATGCCTGACCAACCAAACACTAAAGCACTAAAGGAAATGCGTAAGTGCAGATGTGTGAGCATTAAACTGCTCTCTTCCTGTGCTGCTAACACTAATGCACTGCTAATTGGCCGATATGGATCTTTACAGTATTTTGGTGCTGGGAGTCCAATGCACATTGTGCAAATGTCTTTTTCCACATCAGCTAATGCCAAGATTAAAAAATATAAATTCAGCAAATGCTAGTAGCTCAAGGCCAGCCAAAGACCAGCCAAAGCCAATAGGGTGTATGTGTAGAATATTTTTTTGACTATACTAGGGGGCTTTCAAAAATAAATCCATACTTTTGTACAAAATAAATGCCATGGTAAACCTACCAATGGAGAAAAGGAGACTACAGAAATGTGGAACCAAAACAAACAAATTGTGAACCCTTTGGAATTTACATTCATTTATAAATGAATTACTGGAGGATCCCTGAAACTCGGATTCTGTCTGATGGCCGAATCCACTAGGTGCCATCCTGAAAGATTGTGAGTCAGTTCTATGAGGTACCATCCATTACTTAGAGCAGACATTCCACCAGGCCTGGTTCATATTTGTATCTCTGGTACCAATTCCCTGTCTGTCGTGTCCTGGTGTAGGGTTCAGTTCTGGAACCCTGTGTCTTGTCTATGTTTGTGTTCTTCTTTACTAAGGGCTTCCACTTTTCTCTGAATCAAAGGTTCTGAGTCTGTGGTAGTGCAAGTAGACGAAAAACCAAAAGTCTTCTCAAGAAATTTCTGTTCATGTGAACCATGTCCAGCTCAAACCACATTAGGATTACTTAAACAAAAAGATTTGTGAATGTTCATGAAGTTGTAAATGGTCATAAAAGCATTTCTAAAGACCAACCAAGTGTCAAAAACTGATGGAAAATTCAGCACTGTTGACATTCTCCATAGCGGTGGGTGTATCACACCATGTGAAGCATTGTGGAGGGTTGTCTCAGTTTATACAATATTCATTGAAGAGACAATGAATTAAAAATTGTAACAATACATTTAACAGGAAAATCTCAGAAAATCACAGTCAATGCACAAGAAACATGAGAATGAAATCAAGAGAATGGTTTACAAACAAAAATATTCTATCCCATATATTTTCTGGCATAGCCTGAATAAAGTTCATGTTAGAAATTCCAGAATGGTCTACGATTCATTTTCACCATTGTACCAGTACACTACACAGTCATATCAGAATATTATGACCACCTCTCATTTCTACATTCACTGTCCATTATCATTCTCAGCACTGTCACTGAGTGACACTGATGTGGTAGTGGTGTATTAGAGTGTGTTTTAAACACTGTGTTCACTCACTGAGCTGTCCACATTGCTTGTAGATGTAAAGTCAGAGACAGTTGCTTGTCTGTTGCTGAACAGTTTGTGTTAGTCATCCTCTAATCCTTCATCAGTGCTCACAGGATGCTGATCACACTGATTTATTCTACTGCTGCTGTTTATAGAGATTCCATGCCTGTATGTTTCATATTACAATCATGTTATGAAAGGGTATAAACAAACATTTGGCCTTATAGTCTAGCTACAGAAAATAAGACAAATAGTGTACTCACAATATGTCCCACATTTTATAAGCGCTTAATGAAGGAATTTGTGTTGTTCCAAAGAGGTTGCAAAAGTTTACTGTAATGTAGTGTAATAATGCAATGAATCAATGTCATGATACATAAGGAAAAAAGTACTAAGTTTAGATATAGAAACCTAAGTATAACGATACTCTGTGTTGGCTGGAATAACTTTTAATAAGTATTCAAGAGTATTCACGAGTCACACAGCTTTTTTAGTATTGATCACCATTAGTCTCAAAATCTCTAAAAATACAAAGAAGCCTGTCATCATAGTGTTTGCAAGTTCTTTTATGTCTTCTGTGATAGCACAAACAAATATTAGTCACAATTCAGTGTTATTTTGCTATTTATCTGAATAAATCACGCTGAAACTGTTACGGGAGGCCCTGGATGGCACGCCATAAAAGGAGAAGAAATAGCGGACCGAAATGCACGAAAGCCGTAAGAGCGGGAAAAATAAAGGCAAGACCCAAACGGTCACCAGGGGGAAACAAAGGAACCAGCACGCTGAGTGCGTGCTTACTGACAAATCTCAGCAACGGGATTCGATCCCGGGATCACAGCTTCCGAGGGCGGGGGAGTTACTAGTGCACCATGGAGTCTGTGATCCAAAGGGAGGCTGAGAGGGCTTATGAGAAAGGGCAGACCAAGGAGTCGCGTTCTAGCGAACTCAAATGTAGGAAAAATAGTAAATAACCATAAGGGAAGAAATGAGGGGTCAAAAACCGCAAATATAAACCGGTTAAGGGGAAAATGCGACTGAAGCGATCTTGCTGAAAGAGCAAGAGAATGAGAGGCAGTCGGAGCTGTGTGTGTGTGTGTGTGTGTGTGTGTGTGTGTGTGTATGTGTGTATCTGTGTGTGTCTGCGGACTACTTTGAACGGCCCCACGTATTTCGGTGCCAGCTTGCCAGAGGTCCCCTTAAGGGGGAGATAGCCAAACGCGCTGCCCCAGGCGGTACGGAGGAGCGGGTCCGTGTTTGCGGTCGACTTACCGTCACATGGACTCCCAAGAGTCCTTAAGAGCTGCTCGGTTCTTGAGCCAGGACTGCTGAAGTTACCCCCACCTCTGTCTCTTGGCGGGGGAAGAGGGGAGGCTGGAAGCCAAACTGGCATTCGAAAGGAGACATACCAAGGGCCGAGTGCCAAAGGTTGTTGTGAGCAAACTCGGCCCACAACAGGTGCTCCACCCATGTGGAGGGTTTACCTGCCGTCAGGCACCAAAGCATATGCGCCAGATCTTGGTTGACCCGCTCTGTCTGGTGGGTCTGTTTGAAAACCCGACAAAAGGCTGGCCGTGGCCCCTACCAGGTGACAGAAAGCTGTCCAGAAGCGGCTAACAAACTGGGGACCGCGATCGGACAGAAGGTCCCGGGGAAAGCCGTGCACGCGGACCATGTGGCGCATGATGAGGTCCACCGTCTCCTTGACCGATAGCAGCTTGGATAAAGCCAGGAGCTTGCAGGCCTTGGAGAAACGGTCTACCGCAACAAGGACAACCGTGTTGCCCCTCGACGGGGGTAAGTGCGTGACAAAGTCCAAGGAGATGTGTGATCATGGACGAGCGGGCACGAGGAGTGGTAGGAGGGGACCAGGTAGCCTCCTGCGGGGTGTCTTGTTGCGGGCACAGACCTCGCAGGAGGCCACGAACTGCCTGACGTTGACCTCCATGCCCGGCCACCAAAAGCTCTGCCGGAGGAGCTTATAGGTGGCAGTCCAGCCAGGGTGTGCTGCAAATGAGGATTCATGCCCCCAGCGAATCACCCGGGAGTGGACGGAAGCGGGGACAAACTTACGGCCGGGAGGGCCATTCCCGAGATCAGGTTCGCAACGAAGGGCCTTGGTCACCACCTTGTCAACAGCCCAGGTAAGGGCTGCAACTACCTGAGGGGCCAGAAGGATAGGATCCGGGGCAGTGGTAATATCAGGGGGGTCCCACTGCCTGGACAGAGTGTCGGGCTTGGCGTTCTTGGACCCTGGCTGGAAGGTGACAGTAAAGTCGAACTTGGCGAAGAACAGCGAACAGCAGGCCTGGCGGGCGTTAAGCCTCTTGGCCTGCTGGATATACGCCAGGTTTCTGTGGTCGGTCCACACCAGAAAGTGACGCCACTCCAGGGCCAGCTTCATGGCCAGGAGCTCCCGGTCCCCAATGGGGTAGTTGCGTTTGGTGGGGGATAGGCGCCGTGAAAAATAAGTGCATGGGTGGAGTTTGAGGTTCTGCCCTCTGCGCTGGGAGAGGACGGCCCCCACGCCCGTGTTGGACGCGTCTACCTCGACGACGAACGGCTCCTCAGGGTCAGAGAGCCTGAGAACCGGAGGGTTAGTGAAGCGATCCTTGATCTCTAGGAAAGCTCGATCAGTCTCTGGCATCCAGCGGAACGGGCCTGGGGTCTTCCGAGTAAGGGCGGTGAGAGGGGTGATGATGGCCCCGAAGTTCCTCACAAAGCGACGAAAAAAATTGGCGAACCCCAGGAACCACTGGACCAGTCGGCCACAGCCTGGATCTTGACCGGATCCATGCAGAGGGCCCCTCTGGAACACCAACTTATCAAGCTTAACGAAGAGCTGGTTCTCAAGTAAGAGTTGAGCAACACTCAGCGAACATGACCGATGTGCTCCTCCAAGGTGCAGCTGAAAATGAGAATGTCGTCGAGGTAGACGAACACATACCATTCCAGGGCCTCACGCAGAACATCGTTAATAAACCGCTGGAAGACGGCCGGGGCATTCATGAGGCCGAACGGCATCACCCGATACTCATCATGTCCCGTGGGTGTTAAAAAGGCTGTCTTCCACTCGTCCCCCTGCCGGATGCGAACGAGGTTATACGCACTACAAAGGTCCAGTTTAGTGAACAGACTGGCCCCCTGGAGTGCCTCAAAAGCCGATGTCATGAGCGGCAGGGGGTAGTGGTCTTTAACCGTAATGGCATTGAGGCCCCAGTAATTGATACAAGGGCGCAGGAAACCATCCTTCTTGGTAACAATGAAAAACCCCGCCCCGGCAGGCGAGGAGGATGGCTGGATGAAGCCCTGCTGGAGGGCTTCGGCAATGTAAGTCCGCATGGCCTCCTGCTCCTTGGGGTTCAGAGCGAACAGTCTGCCGTGAGGAGGGGCAGTACCAGGCAAGAGATCAATGGCGCAGTCATATTTCCTGTGCAGTGGGAGGGTTTGAGCTGCGCACTTGTTAAACACCGCCCCCAAGTCCCTGTAGGGCTCAGGAACGGCGGATAAGTCGGGTATCTCCGGCTGAAGGGGAACTGGAGGGTTAGGCTGAAGAATTAAGCATGACTCCCGGCACTGAGGGGACCATGCGAAAATGGACTGAGTCTGCCAGTCGATCCGCGGGTTGTGCGCTTGCAACCACGGATAACCCAGCACTAATTGTAGGTTAGGTGTACGGGTTATGAAAAGGGAAAGTCTCTCAGCATGGGAGCCCATAATTAGATCGACTGGTAGGGTCTGGTGGGTAACGGGGCCACTACCCAGGGCCCACCCATCGAAAGCTGGGGCCTGGGAATTTTCTCGACTCAGAGGTAATGGGGATGATAACGGGGATGGTGAAGCCGGACAGGGGAGGGGTGTTGAGGCATAGGACCGGCCTCCCTGACCGGGCCTGGCCCTTGCGTTTCCCGAACTCTCTGGGGACGTGGGAGTCACCATGGGCTCGGGAGCATTGGGGATGGCTGCGGAAGGGCTGAGGGAACCTTGACCGGACCACGAACCATAAGCACAGCCGAGAGTAACCGCACGCTTGCGGGACCTTTGTCGCGCACGAGAGTCGAGACTGATAGCGAGGCTTCAGAGATCATTGAGGGTGGCGGGAGGGTCCCGAGTGGCCAGCTCGTCCTTTATAGACTCGCTTAGACCCTGCTCATAATGGGAGATAAGAGCCGCCTCATTCCAGTCACTCTCTGCGGCTAGGGTCTGAAACTCAATGGTGTATTCGGCCACCGATCTAGAACCCTGGATGAGCTGCGAAAGGCGAGTCGCCGCATTGCGACCTCCCAGTGGATGGAAGGAGGTCTCTTTTAGAGCCTCGGCGAAGGCCACTTCATCAGCACAGGCAGGAGACGCTGCATCCCATTGTGCCATAGCCCAAGCTAAGGCCCGGCCCGAAAGGAGGGAGATAATAAACCTTTCGGGAGTGGTGATGGGAGAATCACCCATAGAGAGAGGAGGGGCAGGGGGAGGGGTTGGGAGGGACGGTGGGGGGGGGGGGGGGAGAAGCGACCACCTGGGTAGCAGAGAACTTGGCAGAAAGCTCCTTGACCCCTTCCGTAAGGGCCTCCACCTGTTGCGTCAGAAATGTCAGCTGCTGCTCATGGCACCCTAAAGTAGCACCATGGTGATGGGGAACCACAGCAGCCAGAGGCCGCCGAAGCCGAGCAGAAACTGACCGAGGCATGCATGCGCAGAGCTCGGCTAGCACGTTTGAGGAAAAAGTAGGGGGAGACGGAGCTCGCTCCTTCCAAAACCGAATAAAGGAATAATGGAATCACGCAATAGCGAGGAGCCCGAGGGGAGTTTACAATGCAAACGAAGCGATCAGGAAGCGACCGCTTCGAGGGAGACGAAACCGGGAGCGTAGGAAACGCGACCGAGAAGGTAAGCGGCGTTTACGAGCTTTCCCTTACCTAACCACCAGATCCCTAGCGGTTACCTCGAGTCTTTTGACTCTACGAGAAAACCGCCTCCTTTGCAAGACGGGTCCACCACTGTCCTTAGGCAACGGTAAGCGACCGTAAACCGGCGTGTACGGGTATTAGCTTCGGTGTGTAAGATATGACTGAGAAAGCACTGTCGGACGGCGCTTAGGACGCCCTCTTTATAGGCGGTCAACCGCAACATTTAGTGGACCCGCGGCGACCTCTAGCGGCAGGAATGCGCCCTCTAATAGAAACAGGCCACTCTCTACTGAATTATGCTGTGCTGGTCCTTTAACCCCCTCCCCCATGTGCTCTGTGAGCATGAGCCTGTCATGTGACATACCGAGAGCTCTGGCTGTCAGCTTTTCATTGGAAGGGTGATCAGTCACTCAGCGCCTACACACAACCCGCCTGTTCCTAATCTGCCTAGTGATGGCTGAGCTCCTATATTACTGGAGTGGCTGAATAAAGCCGCTAAGCTATGAATATTCATAAATCGTGAACCAGTCAAAGCAGTTAGATTTACGAGAGCACTCCCTAAAGTGAAATCTCACGTGGACTGGACACCTAATCTTGTGCAGTGTACTTAGTACACTGGTAAAAAAATGCGGACCTCCTGTTACATTGTAAATGAATGGACTTTTATCACACGAGGTGAGCAGGCGACACAAGGACTTTACTGATATTGTATCTGCAGTTTAACTGTATCATGGAGTTGTTTAGATGGTAAGTGAATTTTCTATGACAAAATCAAAAGTTACGCTCGATCTCCCATTGTTCATCAAGTTACAAACATTACGGCACTTTGGAATGCAAAAGGCCCACCATCTGGACAGACTCTGCACAGATTAATGACCAGATAAATAACATTTACATTTACATTTACATTTACAGCATTTAGCAGACGCCCTTATCCAGAGCGACTTACAATTGATACAGTCTTACAATCCAAGCAATTGTGGGTTAAGGGTCTTGCTCAAGGACCCAACAGTGGCAGCTTGGCAGAGGTGGGATTTGAACCCTGGACCTTCTGGTCCATAGTCCAGTTCCTTACCCACTAGGCTACCACAGTCCCCTAACCTTTTTCTCAAAACAACAGAAGAAACTTAGGACATGGCCAAGCCCAGATAACCCCTGCACCTCACCATCATAAACTAAGCCCATGTGTTAGTCTTAAAAGGATTTCTGACAGTCACCACCCCAGACTCACCCCTTCCCAAGAGTTATCTGGCCTAATTTCTCCAAAGAAAAACAAATGTGCCTGCTCTCATTTTATTTTTACGACTCCTTTTTCAGCCTGGCTGGAGCCAGGGAGGACATCCCTGGAATGTATGACACAAGGACTTCAAGCCTTCTTTTAAAGACTTACTTTTTAATAATAGTATTAACTTTTGTTGGGAACAGATTATCTTCGCCTGAACCACTCAATTAGAAAACACATGAGAACTACTTCTCAATGAGTCCAAACACACCCAAATGTACTTAGCTATCTCATACAAGGAATTTGATCGGGGATATTCTTCATACGCCTATATAAAATCATATTTGTATGCATGTCACTGATTTCTCATGTATTTTCATATCTATTTGGTTAATGTTTTAGTATAGTGACCATTCTATACATAATATGGTCCAGTTTGTGTTATGCTTAGAAATAATAGCATGTTTTCTCTACAGGGCGTTGTGTATTGATCGCTCGTGTTTTAATACCTAATTACACTTATAAAGGACCAGAAATGAAGTTGTTATTCAAAATGTACTGTATCCTACGTCTGGTATTGATCGTATTATTATTTGTTTAAGGAATAGCAAATGTATGTACTGTACAGTAGTTAGAGTGACTTAACGATATCCTAGTTTATAAATTCAAGGTGCCCTTGACTAAACGTGAAACTCTGAGGATTTTTGGTTCTTATGTGATACTTTTAGACCTCCTAGATATGAAGAAATATATTAATCCAAGTTATAGCGTCTGTAGCGGCCCATACCTACCTATGGTGAAATTAAAGGACATATCCACGAGAGGAGGGACTTGAGGCCAAATCAGCTTCTCATTGGCTAAGTCTAGGGCAAACCCCTTTTGCCCCGCCTTTGATCGCTTACATCAGGAACATACAAAACCTTAGCGCGGCTAGCCATTAGGCAGTTCTTTTGATCTTTCCAAGCTCTTAGTTCATTTTGAGTCTCGTTCCTTTGTCTAAGTTTCCTTTCCTTTGTTTTAGACTTCTTTCCGTTTCATTTTACGTATAAGTTTTTCTTTGTTCAGCAGTTCGGTAGTGCCGAATTAGAAATTAAGCTAACGAAAGTAGTGAAAAACCAATTAGCAAAGATCTTTAAGTTTGACCACTTCGTATATCCTAGTTTTCCAAGTCTTTTGAAGCTCGTGGTGCTAGAACGTGTCAACTCCATCTTTACCTGTGGCCAGGGTAGAAATCTGAGTTGTACGCACGCAAACTTCGAGAACCGGTAGACCACTACCACCAAAGCTGGGAAGAAAGCCAAAGGCACAGCCCGCAACACATCTGTGGCTCCACGGGCTTCATATCAGCAATAACCGAGAGGCCAAGAGCCTGCATCATCCAGAAGCTCTCCGAACAGCCGCGTCAGATTTGAAGATAAGATTGCTGCCGTTCCCCTGTGTGTCTTCTGATGACAGGCAAAGGTCCTTCGTGTGAGCCCCGGCAAAAAGGCAAGTACCGCTTAAGTGGCTTGATCTGGGTCCCTGATTCTCAAACCTTGCGTTTAATGTTAAACCACGCTTCAACGTAGACCTATCCATGTCTAAGTAGTTTCCACCATACTATTCACGTTTCACCATAATTTGTGTTACTAGTAACTCACTGCGTCATAACAAACTAGTTTGTAACATTGTGCCTGGGTAATTAGTACACGATAGACAAGTTACATACAGAATCACCTTGTTTTCTGATTTTAATACTGTGATATATGTACGTTTGCCATCATTTCCTGATTTTAATACTGTGATATATACATGCTCACTGTCATTTCTTGATCTTAACTCTGTGATACACGTTATTACATCACATAGTCTGTTGGTATTGGCGTGTTTGCAGTTAATGAACTAGTTATAACCTTTTGAATTTACCGCTTTGTGAGAGAGAGTTTCATTCAAACAAAGGTCGAGAAAAATAACTTTGAATTCACTATTCAGACCTAGATTGAAGTAGCCATATCACCTTCCTGATCAATTTCGCTTTTTCCCTCTTTTTAACTGGTTTTCCGGATCCACCAGTCCCAAACGATCTGGTGGTGCCCCGTTTGTTCATTAAAATAAATCAATTTAAAGTGTAGTTGTTTTCCGCTACAGCTGATTAGGCAGTCGTGTGAACAAGCATACCTAATAAAGTGGCCAGTGTGGATGTTTATATATACATATCTATAGAATATACCTGTATATAGAGAATCATTTTCTTCTCATCCATATTAATTAATTATCAGTAAGGTGAATTATAAGCAAAGGAGAATTTTAACCTGCTGCTGGATCCAGTTTGCTCCTGGTTGATGGGGGAGATGAGATCATTACTATAATTAAAATCTTTGGTGCATTTATCAAGTGGTTGACTTTGTGACAGTGTGAGATGAGGCATTATAGAAGATTTGGCCTGCCAGCCGTTTGATCAGGCTACATCAAGAGCCTAATTTAATTTGCCTGGATGACAGATAACTGAGTCACACATGATTAGAAATCTTCACATGCATCAGCTATGGGTGAAATCTGTCATTTTCTGGATTAATTTAACACAAGTTGATCTCAGAAACGAATATGATCAGAGTCAGCACTGATATCTGAGATATTGGCATTGACACTAATACAGCTATGTTATTTTTATAGCAGAGCTAAAAATCGTTACTGAGGTACATTGAGCTGATCTTGATACATCTTTTCTTCTGACTTTTGAAATCATGACCTAACAAGCCTGCAGAGGAATTCTCCTGAAATCTGGGATACTATTTGTATAAGCTATGTCTGATTGGTGAAGGATTTTCTGTTCTTTGTCCAACAAGTTTCAACTAGTTCAGTTTTTTCCACACTTGGCCCAGATACTCTTACACTGACTACAGATGAATTGTACAAGTTTAAACTGTTCTTTGGACAATAGTCTAAATGTTTTGTTGATGTCATAAAAATGCTAACACAACCTCTTATTATGAAGACTTTATTATATAACCATTTTAAATAAACTATTAACAGTTCAAGTTATGTGACCTTAAAACACTAGTTGATCAGGAAGGGTGCCAAAACTCTTTCACACACCAACTTTTGTGTCATTTTTAACAAATGTATGAATAAACATTTTAGTGAACTTTGAATTTTTAAGGCATGTAGATTTCTATGTTTATTGCTTGATGTCATAATTTCCTTTCTCTCCTTTTCTGCCTCCTTTTCTGTCATTTGCTAAATTACAGCTAGCTTCCCTGCTTTACTTAAACAAACCTCTTGTTTGCACTTTTCAAGTCTCGTCCATTTCTGATGTCTCTGGCAATTGGTTCTTGCACTCAGGTCTTTTCACGTCCTCCCCATCTTCCTTTATGTATGTTAGCTGTTGCATTTGCTTGGCACCCTTAGTGTATTTGTGTAGAGGTATGTTCACTGTTATACATGTACTCAGGGACAGGCAATAACGCAAATTTTAGTGCAAGTGTTTTATAAAAGTGTATGCAGTGTCAAACAAAAAAAACAGATGAATCATAAACACACACACCCACACACATACATGTACAACACAGGGCTAATGCTAACATAGAACATATAAAAATACACAAGATAACTAAGCTAATGCTAACAGTGAACATACACAAAGGTGGGCAGAGACACTGCTGCAGCCGGGTTCACAGTCTTCAGCTGCTTCCTGATCACTGTCCATATACCATATGTCCACATATCCATATACACAGTCCTCTCTAAGAATATAAAACAGTGTCATTTAAATATATCATTAAACAATCATAGATTTCAGTCTGAATTTTGTGTCTTTATTTAAAATAAAAAATAATAAATAAACAAAAATAAAGTAAGAAATAACTTTTAAGTCTCACCACTTTTTTTTACTTCTGCAATAGTGAAGCTTGGGGAACTAACACAGTTTTTTGATGCAGTTACATGTTGTCCGTTAACAAACCTGCATTTGTTGGTGATGCCACCACTGAGTGAACCATTCTCATATTCTTCACAATGTCTGTTTTTTGCATTTCGTTCATCCATTATCACCACTATTGCACTCAACAATGAATATGGCACATCCTATTAAGTATTCATGAAGTAATTTGAATGGTCCATTTATGCATAAGTGTGAGTAGT
Source organism: Ancistrus triradiatus (assembly GCA_025084515.1). Taxonomy (NCBI): domain Eukaryota; kingdom Metazoa; phylum Chordata; class Actinopteri; order Siluriformes; family Loricariidae; genus Ancistrus; species Ancistrus triradiatus. Next base: position 35,007 of record JAJAGP010003456.1, read on the forward strand.
AAGGAGGTGGAATGTGAGATGTGCTCTCATTCACCTGCTCACATTTTGAAGAAGATTGTGATTTATAAAGAGCAAATGGTGTACAGGTGTGCATATGCAAGGTTTTGTTAATCTGATTTTTTCAGGGGGGTGGGGGCCATTTCCTGTTTTTCACACTTTCACTCCAGAATCCATGCAGAGTTAAATGAGGCCAGTGGTGAGCATCCAAAACTCCTGTCCAATCCTGACTGGCATAAGCAGGTGTAAAATAGAACGCTTTGTTTACAGTCTTGCTGTTAGTCATGATGTCAGTTTAGCTACTAAACAACAGCATTTCCAGTTTTATTCTCAGTGACTCCTCACACTTCTAACCTTAGAGAACCTTCTTTAGGACAGAAAAAACATGGCACAGCTTGTCTTTCTCCCCTCACAGAATTTGCTGCAGGGCTGGAGGGCATTTGAATGGCTTGTCTCAATGTGTAATCGAGTGTTTAGCAGCACCACATGGGCAGTGGTTCAAAGAGAGAAGCTTTCATGGGCGAGTAAGTAAAGCCTTCATCATCAGTGCCTGAGGAACAGCCATGCAGTAGAAGAGAGCTGTCTCTGCCCTGGAGACTGGATCTGAAATGTTTTATTCAAATCGTTGCAGGTCTCATTCATAAGAACTTTAACCTTGGTATCATATGATTTGTCATAATCAAATAAATTGTTTCTGCTAATTTATTTGACCAGGTACCGAATACAATAAGTATTAGCACTAATGACACCAATATGTTGCTAACCTGAGGTGCTCCCATATTACAATATAAGCATCTGAACCAATGTGGCAAATATTTACAGTAGAGGAAATCATGAGGTGATTGCATCTTCATAGAGACCCTGGTTCAAGTCCTGGCCTAGTTGCATGTAGTTTTCATGTTCTCCCCATGTCTGCATGGCTTTGCTCTGGGTACTTCAAGTTTTTTTTCCACGTGTCAAGATGTGTATTATTTCAACTGGCATCTTTAGAGTGTAAGTGAATGATCATGTGTGCATGTACCCTGCAATAGATTAGCACCCTATCATGGATGGTTCCCACATTGTGCCCTGTGCTGCCAGTTAGACCACTTCTACCTACAGACCTTTGGTTCTAATAACAGCTGGTACACAGATTCCTGCATTGGCTGTGTTTCTCTCAAGAAACTCATTCACACTTAAAGCAAGTACATGTTTTTGCAAGATGTTTGATTTGAAATGAGGTGAAACCATTAAAGAGATTGGAGTGTTCCATCTCTGGAATTAAGGTCTTGGCTTGGGGCAGAACTGGCAAATGTTCCATCTCCATGTCGTTTGGAGGGGATTAGTTTTTTCTTTTGCTGCATTAATTGTTTGGAATTCCTTAATCTTTAGTCCTGTTTTCTTAAGCAGAGACCTAACATCAAACAGAATAAAAATATATTACATAATAAATTACCTCTCGCATTTTTTTCTGCATATAAATTAAAATGAAAGAAAAATGGGGGGTTTTTTTGGCAGCAGCTCATTTGTTTTCTGTTTTCGCATCTACCGGAGTACACAGTATAAATATAGAGTTTATAGTATGAAATGTATTTTATTTATTCATTTATTAACTTAATGTCAGCAATGGTGGCTTTATCTATTACAGGAGCAAGGCCACAACTGCACTCATCAGACTCCCACAGTGGGCCAATTTAGAAAGTCCAATTAACATAGCATCTCTTTGGAATGTAGGTGGTTTTAATCAACAGGATGACAGCCAGGTGTGAGTGAGCACCCTATTGTATTTGAACAATTATCTATTAGAGTCTTACCTTCACAACCTGAGGACCTCAAAAAAGAGTTCTGCTTATCAGACTGGAAAAGATTACAAAATTCTAAAGATCTTGGACCCCACTAATCCAAAGTCAGACAGAATGTGTACAAACTGTGGAATTTTAAGACCATTGTAACTTGGTAGACCAAGTAACAGTCTGTAATTCACACAGGAATCCAGGGTAAGTTCTTAGCAACTAAAGGCCTCTCTTACATTGTCTAATGCTAATTTTCATGAGTCCACCAAAAGGAGAACACTGAACAACAACAAGTATGCATAGCAGGGTTTCTAGGAGAAAGCCATTGCTTACCATGACAGAGACTGGCTGTTGGATTTCTTGCTTTGTTTTGGAGCATACAGAGTCCATTTCTTCCAAAAACAATCTGGAATACTGATACGTCTGACCACATTATACATTTCCACTGTGGTATGGTCCATTGTAGATGCCTCAGAGTGCACAGAAGTCGACACTGTTTCTGGATAATGTAAGGCTTCTTTTCTGCACAGTAAAGTTTTAAGTGCCATTTTTGAATGTAACTCCGTATTGTAGTGCTTGACAACGTTTTTTCAAAGTAATCACTTCTATCAGCTACAGTATTGATGACGGTTCTTGATATAGCGCCATCTGAGGGATCAGAGATCACAGTTTAACCTTGTGCCCTTACCCTATATACTTATGAAATTCCTCCAGATTCACTGAATTGTTTGCTGATATTTTGCACTTCAGAAGGAGAAACATGCAAATCCTTTCCAATCTTTTTTTGAGGAACATTGCTTTTAAAAGTTTCAATAATTTTCTCATGCATTTGCTGACAAACCCTCTACAAATTTTTGCTTCTCAAAGACTCTGTTTTTGTTCCAAATCATGACTATAGCCACCTGTTGACATCACCTGTTTAACTCACATCATTATTTACTTTTACTTCATTAATAGCCCTAAATTGGCCCCATCCCAACCATTTTTTGAATGTTTTGCATACTTGAAATGGAGGAATGAATGTTTATTAACAAATTAATGAAATATCTTGGGTTCATACAGTCTGCAATGAAACTAAGTTAAGTAAATCTAAGACACACTGTTTTTTTAACTGTTTTTCCAGTGAGCCCACAAAGAAAATGTCAAGGCTTGTCATGTTGAAATGAAGTTATGTTCATGTGCTGTAGTTAACTATGTACCTGCCATCTTCTATTGACATGCTTTGAGCTTTAATTTAATGTAAAAAATAAAGTAAAACTTAAATGTCAGTGTCATTGAATATGAAATACAGAAAAGACTCGTTTTATTTGTACTGTTTACACAGTATTGAGGAATGAATTGACAAAAATACCTTAAATAAACTGCACGTTTATTTTCAAACTGCAATTGTACTGCTTGAAAGACTAATTATGAAAAGGTTCTACTGGTCTCATCTACAGACCTACTCAAAGGTTTGGGGACTCAAAACACCCCATATCCCCACTTCAGCCACCTGAATTCCAAACGGTGGTCAGAATATTATAGAAAACTGCTGATCTATGGGATTTTCATGCATGCCATGTCTAGGGTTACAGAGAATGGTCGGAATAAAATAAAATAAATTATATACAGTGAGCAGCAGTTCTCTGGGCAAAAATTCCTGGTTTCATAAAAATGCAGTCTTGAAATGTTTTACCACAGTGTTTATACAGTACTATTACTTATTCTTGTTAGAATTCAGTATTTTAGTGAATCAAAAAATGATCAAATACAGTGGTGCTTGAACATCTGTGAACCCTTTAGAATTTTCTATGTTTCTGCATAAATATGACCTAAAACATAATCAGATTTTCACCCAAGTCTTGAAAGTAGATAAAGAGAACCAAGTCAAAACAATGAGACAAAATATTATACATGTTCCTTTATTTATTGAGGAAAATGATCCAATATTACATATTAGTGAGTGGCAAAAGTATGTGAACCTTTGCTGTCAGTATCTGGTGTTACCCCACTGTGCAGCAGTAGCTGCAACTAAACATTTCCTGTAACTGTTGATCAGTACTACAGACCAGCTTCAACTCTGGGATGTTGGTGGTTTTCCTCACATTAACTGCTCACTTCAGGTCCTTCCACAACATTTCGATTGGATTAAAGTCAGGACTTTGACTTGGCCATTCCAAAACATTAACTATTCTTCTTTAACCATTCTTTGGTATAACGACTTGTGTGCTTAGGGTCGTTGTCTTGCTGCATGATCTACTTTCTCTTGAGATTCAGTTCATGGACAGATGTCCTGACATTTTCCTTTAGTATTCTCTGATATAATTCATAATTCATTGATTCATTAATGATGACAAGCTGTCCTGGCCCAGATTCAGCAAAACAGGAACAAACCATGAAACTACCACCACCATGTTTCTCAGATGGAATAAGGTTCTTATGCTGGAATGCAGTGCTTTCCTTTCTCCAAACATAACGCTTTTCTCTAAACCAAAAAGTTCTATTTTGGGCTCATCCATCCACAAAACATTCTTCCAATAGCCTTCTGGCTTGTCCACATGATCTTGAACTGCAGACGAGCAGCAATGTTCTTTTTGGAGAGCAATGGCTTCTCCTTGCAACTCTTCCATGCACACCATTGTTGTTCAGTGATAGTGGACTCATGAACATTAACATAAGCCAGTGTGAGAGAGACCTTCTGTTGCTTAGAAGTTACCCTGGGGTTCATTGTTACCTTGCAAACTATCACACGCCTTGCTTTTGGAGTGATCTTTGTTGGTCGACCACTCCTGGGGATGGTAACAATGGTCTTGAATTTCCTAAATTTTTTCACATTCTGTTTGATTGTGGATTGGTAGAGTCCAAACTCTTTAGAGATGGTTTGTAACCTTTTCCAGCTTGATGAGCATCAATAACTCTTTTTCTGAGGTCCTCAGAAATCTCCTTTGTTCGTGCCTTGATACACTTCCACAAAAAAATGTGTTGTGAAGAGCAGACTTTCATAGATCCCTGTTCCTTAATTAAAATAAGGTGCCCACTCATACCTGATTGTCATATCATTGATTGAAAACACCTGACTCTAATTTCACCTTCAAATTAACTGCTAATCCTAGAGGTTCAGATACTTTTGCCACTCACTAATATGTAATATTAGATAATTTTCCTCAATAAATAAAGGACCAAGTATAAGATTTTTGGCTCATTTGTTTAAGTGGGTTCTCTTTATATACTTTTAGGACTTGTATATACAGTACACTTTTTACAACATCTTAATCATTTCCTTCTATTACCCGCGGATTATATTTTTCACCGCTAATCGTTATTTAGTAGCTTTGCAGGTATACTGGCATGTGTTTGCAGTAATTAACTATTAGCTAATTACCAGAGTTGCATCTTTTCGGCCTCATGTTATGCAGTAGTGTCTGTTTTTATAACTTTTTACAGCCTTTTCCCACCTTCTTTTTTCTGAGACTTAGTTTTTTGTGGCATTTTGTATTAACTTTCCATCGACACTTTAGTCAAGGATTGCATTGGACCATCGGCTGCAGCTTACCATCGACTGAGCCACATCTTCAATCGGCACCCCACAACACCACTCTAATGCTAAGTACCTTTAATTTAATATTTAATTAATTGTATTAACATGGCTTCTGCTGCGCTTGTTCCCTGTGCCGAGTGTGGCATGTTCACCTATTATTCCTCTGTCATTAATTTAAATTTCACTTGTGATGGGTGTAGGCTTGTAGGTAGTCTGACGGAGAAGATTGTGGTTTTAGAGGGGTGCATCCAGACATTAGAGAAGGCTAGCTCAGCTTCTAGCTCAGCAGATCTGGATGCCACAGGTTAGTGCCCCCGCCCCAGCAGCGCCCTCGCAGCAGGGAAAGTGAGTGACGGTTCGGCAACGTAGTCGTAAGGCTAGCCCACGAGAGCATTACTCTTTACCTATTCACGTACTCAACAGAGTTACCCTCCTGGGTGATGTACCCACTGAGCAACCTGTTGAAAGTGCTCTGGTCATAGGTGACTCGACACATGCAACTATTTTTCGACACATGAAACTAGCTACCCATTTAGGGACACCAGCAGATAGAGTTACATATCCCGGGAGCCAGAGTGCCGGACATTGTAACAACTCTTAGTGAACTCGAGAGCCTTTGTTCATATAGGGGCTAATGATATATTACTTCACCAGTCAGAGGTAACTAAGGCTAATTTTGTAGAGGTGGTTAGAGTTGACCAAGCCTACAGCAGGTTATGGTTGCTGAACTGCTGGTTGTCCAAGTGGTGCTCTGAAAACAACGTGGGCTTTATAGACAATTTGGACAACCTTTGAGGGTAAGCCTTGTCTTATAGGATGGGACGGTGTCCATCCCACTCGGGAGGGTGCTGCTGCTCATCTCCTGCAACATTGCCCATAGTCTTATGGCCGGGTTGGTTAGGGGCTGACTATCCAGAGCAGGGGTCAGGCAGCAGACAGTCAGGCTTAACCGACTTTCTGCTGGTAGCCATGCACTGTCACCCAGAACTCACCCAGAACTCATGCAGAGTATAAGCATGCCCTCACTAAAGCTAAGGCTGCACATTTTTCCCAGTCATAGAGAAAAATAAGAATATTCCAAGATTTCTCTTTAATAAATTCTCAAAATTAACACAAAATCCTACAGAAAGTCACTCTCACATTCTGTGTAATTTTAACAGTAATGATTTCATGACTTTCTTTAATGATAAGATAGAAAATATTAGGCATAAACCTCGAAGCTCATCACATCACCAAACTATTCAGCAAACCTCTAGATGCAGCACTAGTGAAGACATCTGTTTAATTTACTGTAAATCAAGAATAGAATCTTTTACCCCAATTACTAATACTGAATTATCCACACTGATCAGCTCATCCAAGTCATCAACGTGTTTATTAGATCCAATTCCTACACATTTACTCAAAGAAGTAATACCTAGTATTATAAAGCCACTGTTGGTTATTTTAAATTCATCCCTTACCTTTGGTTATGTGCCCAAATCCTTTAAGTCTGCCGTTATCAAACCACTGATTAAAAAAGCCAATCTTGACCCTTGTGTGATATCTAATTATAGACCAATTTCAAATCTACCGTTTCTCTACAAAATCTTAGAAAAAGCTGTCTATCAGCAGCTCTGCAGTTATTAAGGAATGGTAATTATGAAACATTTCAGTCTGGCTTCAGGCCTCTTCATAGTACTGAAACAGCATTAATTAGGGTACTAAATGAGTTATTAATGTCCTTAGATAATGGATGTGTTTCTTTTCTTGTTCTGTTAGATTTAAGTGCAGCATTTGACACTATAGATCATGATGTTTTAATAAACAGACTAGAAAATACTGTAGGTGTTAAGGGATTGGCACTTTCTTGGTTGAAATCCTACTTGACTGACCGGTACCAGTTTGTTCATGTAAATAATCTAAGGTCTAAGCTCTCAAAAGTTAAGTGTGGTGTGCCTCAGGGGTCAGTGCTTGGGCTGCTTTTATTATCTCTGTACATGCTGCTACTAGGCTCAGTTATTCGTAAATATTGCATTAGTTTCCACTGTTATGCAGATGATACACAGCTGTACATATCAGCCAAACCAAATGACAGCTTTGCAATCAACAAAATTGAGGACTATGTAAAGGAAATAAAAGATTGGATGCCATTTAATTTTCTTTTACTTAACTCAGATAAAACTGAGGTTTTATTAGTGGGACCCAAGGCTGTGAGAGACAGGTTGGCTACATCTATCCTAATTCTAGATGGTTGTTCAGTATTGCCCAGTCCGTCTGTAAAAAACTTAGAGGTCATATTTGATTCAGATCTCTCCTTTGATGCGCACATTAGCAACATCACTCGAATTGCTTTCTTTCAATGATGTAATATCGCTAAACATAGAAATATCCTCTCTTTTAATGATGTGGAGAAACTGGTTCATGCGTTTATAACCTCAAGTTTGGATTACTGGAACGCCTTACTTACTGGATGCTCTAGTAAATCTATGAATTAGCTTCAATTAGTTCAGAATGCAGCCACCCGAGTGCTAACTCGAACTAGAGAATTTGATCATATCACTCCTGTTCTATCATCACTACACTGGTTAATATGCTGCTGTAATTGAATGAAAACTCATTGTCAAGCGATTTGCACTATTACATTTAAACACTGGTTATTTTAGGTTTTACATATAGCACAATGATCATTCAGGGCTTAAATTGAAGTAAACACTTGGGCCAACATATTTACTCACCTCCAGTCTTCTATTTTCATCATTTAGGTTACATTTGGGAAGATTAAATGCAAAAAAAAATATGTCGAAAATCAACAAACGCCTTTAATTTTTTGAGTTTATAATATGTGTGTGGATGCTGGTGATGTGGTGAACATTTTCCATGCTGTACATTTTCTGTTTCATCAGGGACTTGTAAAGCTAAATCCAAAATTTGGAACAGATACAACAAAGTTTTCAAGAGTTACACAGGTTTTTATCAAGGGTCACCATCCGTCTCAAAATTTGCCACAACCTCTAAAAATACAAATAAAAAGAAGCCTGTCACTATAAATCAAGTGGTTGCAAGTTTTTTTATGTCTTCTGTAATAGAACAAACAAATATTAGTCACAATTCAGTGTTACTTGGTTTTTATCTGAATAAATCAAGTAGAAGAGGCCTCTGCATTGTTCAGCAAGGCTGTGAATGGAGATTTCCTCCCCTACCCGTTCTCTGTGGGCCTGATCGTGTCATGGTTGGTCTCTATGGAAACCGTAGACTCTTAGCTGTCCATTGGAACACAGCTCTGTCATTCAGCACTTACACAGTCCCAGAGATTGCATATCTGTTTAGCCATAGGCCAGCTTGTCTGAATGGGGGGAGGTGTAGAAAACAGCTGCACCAATACACTTTACGAGCTCTTGAATAACTAATGAACTTAGTACTTGCAGAGACCACCCATAGGCGATTTATCATGGACCCTTCAGAGGGAAACTTTGTTTTGTAGAATGAAAAACAGCCAAAGAACAGCTTACATTGGAACGAATGGATTTTTACGGGACGACATAAGCATGCAAAAAAGGACTTTACTTACGTTTCATCTGCAATGTAACGGTATCATGGCGTTGTTTAGATGGTAAGTGAATTTTCTATGATAAAATAAAAAGTTATTTTACATCCTAAGTATATTTTAAAAGGCAAAATAGTTGGATAGGTAAGCTTGTTTTGTACACAAACATGGTGGACAGCTGTGTTTGGTATGTGATTTCTGGCGAATGGCTGCATGTAGACGGTTGAAAATCGGTATGCAGGTAGTCCTAATAGTATTAAATCTTTTGAGTTTGTGTTTTGGACTGTGTATTAAGAATGTTTTAAGTTATTAAGAATGCAAAAAAGTACGACCCAGCTTAAAGGGGGCGGCAATTGGTTAAATTCCGCATTGTTTACAAAATACTTCTTATAACTTATAAAGCTGTACATGTCCTGGCCCCACATTATCTGAGTGAACTCTTAGAGTCTTACAGTCCAGCACATCTACTTTGTTCGCAGGGTACAGGACTTCTTTTACTTCCTAGAATTAAAACAGTCACAGCAGGGGAAAGGCTTTCTCATACATAGCCTCCCAGCTTTGGAATAAACCTCCCACTTTAGTTCGAGACTCAGACACTCTCCAAATTTTTAAGTCTAGGCTAAAGACAAACTTATTTATACAGGCTTTTGATTAGATTTACACTGGGATGCATGGCTTGGGTCTCTGGGGCCAGAGTCTGGAGTCATGTCTGGCCTGCCTGCCTTGTTCGTTAGCCGGGAGTGTTGGGTGAGCAGTCTGGCTGAACTGGGCTTCGGTCCTCTAGATCTTGACTTGTGCTTCTTTGCCTTAGACTAAGGGCAGAGCTGGGGGTTCACAGTCAAAGAGTCTTATGGTGACCAGAGACATTGGGTTGCTGGCTTCTGGCTCCCGTGGGGTTGCTGATGTCTCATGTGATCCCTCTTGGCTGTGTTACCTTCCGGTTCTCCTCTTTCTAGTTGTGCTGCTATAGCTAATGCTGCCAGGGTCTCATGCTACACATGACATCAGTGATTGTTAATAGACACTGTGCTCTTAATCAATGACTAATTACATTTTCTGTTTTCTCTCCGAGTTCCGGTACCAGTTCCTGCCCCACACATGATGTTCTTCCGGTTCAGCTTCATTCAAGCTGCTTCTGTCATCAGCTCCAGCCCCACCATACCCAGGCCACACCAGAGGGCAGTAACTCTCCCCCTCCTCTGGTTATCTGGGGACGAAGTGCCGCCAACGACTTTCCTACTTAGACTCAAGATCCTGGAGTGACTCTGTGTATCAGACTACATTATGCCAATGTGCATATTTTACATTTTATTTGAACTATGACTCCATGACTTAGAATTAGTTTAGATAAATTAGTTTCATTCTTAGATTTATCATCTATGCCACCCAAGGAGATTGGGTCCCTTTTTGAGTCTTGGTCCTCCAAAGGTTTCTTCCTCATAACACTTAGGGAGTTTTTCCTTGCCACTGTCGCCCTAGGCTTGCTCAATTTGGGATTGGACGTAGATATTAGGAGATATTCTAAGTCGCTTTGAGACAATGTTCCATTGTAAAAAGCACTATATAAATAAATCTGACTGTCAAAGTACTTCAACACTTCAAAAAATCATTGCCAGCATGCATATATTATATTTACAATTTACAAAGATAAAATTTGATGTGTTTTTATGTAAAACAGCTTTGTGTTAGCCAAAGAAAAAACAATTATTTGACATTTTTTCTAAATCTGAATTTTCATGTCCACACCCTCCAGGTGTCTCACACTCCCCAGAAATGTGTAGTCAGCATGGGTGGGAAGTATAGTGTAGAGTACAGAATAATGTCTGTGTGTGGGTTAAAATGATTTGCAGGATGAATAGGAGGTATAATAGTGCTCCAAATGTCTGCTGTCACCCCATACTCAGAAATCCTCTCTCATTCTGAGTGCAGAAGCAACCTAGGTTATATTGGAGTTTGCTAGCTTTTTTTCTTTTACTGGTGTTATTACTGTCTTGGCTGCATCTCATTAACATCGACCAGAGTGTGTATGTCGTCCAACACACACGCACACACACACACACACACAAAGGCTGGCTGAGGCTCTGATAAAGCAAATGCACTGCTGCTATTTTGAACGCTGAGGCCAAAAGTTTAATGAGGCATCACAACTAGAAGTTGTTCATGGCTCATTCTGTGCCATAAGGAGGGGTGTGATCATTCTTACTCTAGAAACAAACAACACAAACCATTCTACATTGCAAATTATTTCTGTGCTGGGGTTGGACATTTCTCTCAAAAGCTCATATCCTGTATGAAGTCTCGGTCCAACTTCACTTTTTCAAACCTCAGGATCTTGTCTGTATCATATTGTGCAGATTCAAGCTTAAGCTCATTTTTAAACGATTTGCACAATTACAATATAACACTGGTTATCTTAAGTTATACATAGTGCTTAAATGGAAGTAGGCACTTGGGCTAAAATATTCCATATTGCCAAATATAACCACCCTCTGCTACAGCTTAGAGATAGAAAGATTGGTTTGGTTAACGGTTTAGATAGAGTGAGATTGTTTTGGTTAATTTACTGATTATTTGTACATCTTAGACAAGCTCATGGTCATCCTCACCCTTTGAGATAAGATATAATTTTGACTGACTGGCCACTCCTAGACAACCCAAGGGAAACTATACGTCATAGGCTGGAAACATACTCTCCCGACTACCAATTCCCAAGTAAAGTGCACTTCCAGTCAAAGTGTAAGGCCCTGCAGTCAAAACATCCACACATGGTTTGACCTAGTTCCATTATCATTGAAGGACAGAGACATACAGTAAAACACACAAAGTACAATAAAAAATTAACAAAAAGGTTAATCATGGCTACAAATTAATACGATTATGTATGATTATATGGTTACAAAGTTAATATAATAATGTATGAATATATACTGATTAGCATACATTATAAATGAAAGTTCAGAGAAATCTACAACATTCCCCCCTACATGGTCTCCAAGTCGCCTATCGTGATGATCTTCCACTCCATGCTGTGTGCACAGCATAGAGGAGCAATGATGTAGAGCTGGGAGAGGTTACTAGCACATCACCACCTCCTACTAACCTAAGTTTGTTCGCTTCCGCTATTGCATCCCCTAAAGCTTTATCCAAACACATTCTTTAAATCACATACAGTACCCTTAATTATATGTGGATACCATAAATAAATGACATCAAGTAATAAAGAATCAACATAAAATCAATAGAATTGTAGAATGACTTTGATTAGCATAAAGGAATTCAACATAAGATCAATGTAAATATAGTAGCTGATTAACTGATATAGAATTATAGGGTATAGAATCTAATTGCAGATAAATGTATCTGTCGGTTTAGATGGAAACTCGAGGACTAACTAATAATCCATTAACAGATTTTGTATCTCAATAAGAAGAAAATGTTTTTAGATTATGAATGAATTTAAGTTCGAGTAAATACCCTGGTGATTAAATGTAATCTAATCTAATTAATCACTGATAAATGTACCTGCCAGTTTTCTAACTGTCTAGTCATGAATTTTTCCTGCCAGGTCAGTATTGATTAATAAAATACATTTAAGTAAAGATTAGAATTAGACATAATTTTGTGAGCTCTTAGTCCCCTATTACGGTCTATGATTTATCCTTTATTGAAAATACCAAGCAGTCCAAAATAATTCACATAACTGAGCAGTCCCCCAGAAAAACAAAACCTGACTACAGTGTGATGTCCCCACTATGTGGACATCGGCAAGCTCCTGTAGTCCTTCCACCAACCGTGGGAATCCGTAAAATAACAAATCCGAAAACAAGCCATGAAAAATAGAGGATGCTCTCTAATACTACACAGTAAAGTCAAAGCACAGCATCATGCTGTCTCTTGAATAAAGCGAAGGCTATGGTTGTGAGGACAGGCTCCCTGTTTGGCAGCAAGCCTCTGAAAAAGCAAGAGTAATATAAAATTATAATCACCATACATACTAAAATGAAAAAGCATTTAACTTCTGTTGTCATGCTCACAGTAATGTTAGATACTTAAGATAAACATTAAATGTTTGATTTATGATTACAAATATCAGCAATTTTAATGTGAGTTCACATTCAACTAAAGTGTTAATATCAACCCATGGGTTGCCTGGATACCCGTGCATTTACACAGCCCTAAAGCTGAAACGACAGTCAGCATTCCTGCAACTTATAACTGCCTCTAAATTAGCTAGCATAAAAATTATTATTATTCAGCAAACAAGCTGTTCATCAATTTGACCTGCCGAAGTATATTCCAAGCTAGGTGTAACATTCACATAACATCCAACTTAAATCTGCACACCTCAATGGACCAGGAACCCATTTACATGGAGCAGCTGAAAAATTCATTGTTACTTGTATCAAGACTTCCCCATTTCAATTTGACCTCATGCTCTAGTTGTCATTTCTGTTCTACACCCCCCTTGTGGCCCTTTCATATCAGCTAATATCATATAAAAACATTTATGTTATATTATAAACATGAACATTTATACTGATTCTGTATCCCTTTCTCATGTCTACCCATGTTGTATTACGTGTCTTGCAAATCAGCTCTGTTCAGTTTAATCCATCCATTCACTTCAGTATCTCTCAAAGCTGGGGTCTTCTGCTAGTTTTTGTTGTTGATCTGATGTTGGTCTTTCTCTTTCCCTCTGTCTGGGTAGCTGTTTCTGTTTCTCCTGTCCACTCAGCCCTGGTTTTTCGTCGTCTTGTTGTTCTGTATCAGGTGGATGTGTTTGTGGTTGTTACGTAGAGTTCTGTACTTCAGCTTCCTCCTGGGGCTTTTGTGGTGCTAAGGTTCAGTGGTTCAGGCGGTACCACATCGATGCTCGTTTCACTTGCACAGTCGTGGACGTTGCCCTTTTTCCTTGGACCCTCTCTCCTTGACAGATCTTACTTTTGTTTGGAGACCCTCGTGTAGACACAGTCTCCTGATTTTACCTTTGGCTCCTCGTCCTCCTCCAGTACTCACTCTCTGTTTTTCCTGCTCAAATAGCTTTTGTGTATTTTTAATATATTCTAAAATTTTGAGTGTGGTACATACATACCAGTCTTGATCTAATTCTGAGTTTCTGCCAAATTAGTCTCACTACCTTATTACCAAATTATTTTCCGTATCTGAACTAATCATTATTTGTATACCAAATCTCAAACTCCCTTCTTTACATTGTTCTTAATGCAGGTTTCACATCTGCCTTGGGTTACATCTACAAATTGCAGTAAATTTGGTGCCCAAACTCCTATTTTTGCGATATTTGCAATTTTTCTCAGCAATTTTCTCACTTTTCTCACTACCCTGTACCTCCCGCCTTCTGCAATGGTTAACACTATGCATATCTATAATTAACAATGACAGCATACTATTTCTTGGTACTGTAACGCAACTGTCATTTATTCAACATTTTTCTCTATCTTTTGTGGCTGCTCTGTCTTTCCATGGTTTCTGCTTTTATTATGTTTGGCTTTTTTGATGTCAATTATGTACTTTAGTGTTATTGTTCAGTAAATTCTACTGACTACCTGTTTGGGCAATTTCAGATCTAGTAACGCACTAATAATTTTGCATAGTGTACTATCAACTGTACCTGCTTAATGGTTGGTATGGTACCTTTAATTTCCAGTCAATATTGAGATATTTTCAATTACAACTACAATTTGTGTTTCGTTCTGGATACAAATGGTGTACTCTGGTCACTGTCAATCTCTATTATTATCACGCCTAACCTGGTATTCATTTATTTTGTAGTTCGTACAAGGGGAAAAGTTGATCTGTTTTAAGATTTTTATCATTAGCAGTAGTATTTATTATTATATTTTCATTTTACACTTTCTAAAAGATATTTTAGTATACTAGAAGAGTGATTCCAATTTCTTTTCACTGTATTTTATATGATTTCAGTCTAAAATAGGTCTAATTAATTTTCTCACATCAGCCAGTCAATTTGCTTAAGTATTTAGTCACTCTACATTTACATTTACAGCATTTAGCAGACGCCCTTATCCAGGGCGACTTGCAATTGATACAACTTTACAAAGCAATTGTGGGTTAAGGGCCTCGCTCAAGGACCCAACAGTGGCAGCTTGGCAGAGGTGGGATTTGAACCCTGGACCTTTTGGTCCATAGTCCAGTTCCTTAACCGCTAGGCTACCACTGTCCCCCTCATATGGACCAAATATTCACCAAATCTTGCACAATGCCAAAGGTATAACACCAATCTGGATAGATCATGAACCAATGTCCCTTCAAAAGGTTTGCTTCATCACAATGTTTTTTGGTACTACTCGATAAGAAGACTTTTTATAAACATCAGCTCTCTGCAATTCTCCATCCAAAAGATTTCCTTTGACTGCAATAACAAGTCATTTCTGCCTTCATCTCAGGCAACGTTCAGCATTTGTTCCATGTCGTGCTGTGGCCAGTATTACAGCTGTGCTTGCCTTAGGTTGTCCCGATTTTGTGGGACTAACCAGCCCTCTCACTGGCCAATCAGCAGATGCACATATAAAGGATGGAAGAGCCAGATATGTGTAACGATGATGCAAGCCTTCAGCTTGCATCCATCTTGTTTAGCTCCCCCTGCTTTCTCCTTCCAACCCAGCAGTCGGGGCTGTAGCCACCTGCTGGTCTGTCCTCTATATATACCTCGCTTCCTGTGCACTTCCTTGTCTGGCTTCTTCACATGGTGGTTGTCCTTGGCTCCTGTCCCTATCGCCTCCATTCTGGTTTGTCTATTCTTCTTGGCCTTGTCTTATCCCTTTGTGTCTTTATCTCTCTTCCTTGGTGTCCTTTGTATTTATAGTTGTCCTGGGTTTAAGTTGCATGTTGTATTAGTAGCCTTGTTGTTCAGTTAGCCTTCCTCGTTTGTTAGCCTTGTTAGCTCCTCCCCTATGTTAGATGTTTGTTGTGTTAGTTATCATTCTTGGTTTGTGTTTGTGGTGTTTGTTTGTATTATTCACAATGTTCACTGTAAATAAACCTGCACCACTTGCACTTACGTCCGTCTCCATTGCCCCTACTTGCCTCGTGATCGTGACAATATGGCATTATTACTTAGCAGTATAGATATCAGTACTTTAACTTTTCACTACTTTTGCACATACACTACCTGTATCTTTAAACATTGCCATTGCTACAGTCGATCAAAATATTGAAATGAAAGTCACAACTCAACATACTTGAACAGCAAATTTACAAAAAGTACCAAATTTCTGCATAAAGAAAACTTTTTAGCCGTCAAAAATGTGACAGCAGATAGGGAGTCTTCAGGCAGAGGTTGGAATGATCAATCTCAACTATAATCTAGAAACAGATCCAATATAAAATTTTATTTTTCATTAACTTATGAACGCATGGCTCCAATGTCCACAGAATGTTTTATTCAGTTCTATTAAATTATTTTATAATCACTGGTAACAATTAAGGCAGATTGGTTAAAATGATCTATAAGCCTTAATAATTTTTTTGCTAAGGCCTCAGCCTGTGGCCTCTGTATGGACGTTAAATTGAGTTACACACAGGGAATTCTCCCTGACTATAGAGTATGATTTTCATCTGCACTGTCTTGATTCTGGTTTACAGCAGCCCCATTAGCTTCCTTTTTTTTTCTCTAGATAATCAGCACTGTCCCTGTCAAATAAAAAAATAAAAAATATATGGCTAGAACCTGTAGATTATTTATGCTTTATCACTTTTGCATTACATTTTGACTTAACTATCAAGGACTAACTCTTGTACAAAATTCCACAAATGTAAAGAGAGAAATTGTAATTTATGTAATGCAAGCAACACTTCACATATTACTGATGATTAGAGTGGATCCACTGTGTCCAGTAGTTGATGAATACTTCGGTTTCTGTTGCTCCTCAATTATCTATTAGATAAAAAAAAGCAGAAACAAAAAGAAAAGAAAACAAACAATAATATCCTGCACTGGGGGCCCCCATTTCTAATTTCTGTCTTGACATAATATCTGTTAAATTCATTTGCGTTTTCACATTTATCATTTATACCATCAACAACAATTCATGGATCTCTGGATCTCCTAGAGAAAAAATGTAGATGTTATTTTGTCAAGTCTAGACTCTAGAGGAATGTTTAAATGTTTAAAATGTTTCAACCTGTAACAACAAAAAGATGTAATATTAGCATAGTCTTATACAAATTATAATCATATGTTCCAGCATTAATTTCTTATTTTCTTCTCCCTTTCATATGTACGTAAATTAATTACCTTAAAAAAAGAAAACCCATTTTCAGACCCATTTAGCTATGCCCAAATTAAGTAACACCTCATACTGAGTAACATGATTTACTGATTTCTGCTTGCAATTTAAAGCATGCAAGAGCAGTGTTCAATAATGTTTAACTTTACTACTATTCGTTTAAAGTCTTAAATGTTCTGACATGTCGATCAGCTGATCAAATAGGAGGACCAAAGAACAGATCAGTGATTGGTCCTTGGCTACACTGTTTGTACGTGTGCAGTTTATTCTCGACTGTGCACCCTGTGAAGTGGAGTTAATGTGCAGCTCCGTCATCTGCGCTACAGGGACAAGGAAAAGTTCGTCTCACTCACAATAGGTTGTGTGACTGAAAAAAGTTGAAAGACTGTTCTGCGGTGTGGCACAAAATCACCTAGTTAAATTAAAGTTAAATTAAATTTAAAGTTAAATTAAAATGAAAGTTATCTATAAAATTAAAGTTATATATAAAAGTTTAAAATATTACTTCAGTAAAACCATGGCCATTTAATACTTACGGTATTTAAAAGAACTACAAAAATGGTGGCGTTTGCAGAACATATGCAGTTTGAGAAAAGAGCCTCGTGGGAAAACGCAATGGCGACTGAAAGTTTAATGCCATGATTTACGAGAGCGAAAGTTAACCATATGATCAAAAATATATCTAGTCCATAAATAGTACTTATGAAATAATATCTCAAAACTTAAAAGGGTTTGATATGATAGAAATTGATTCGCAGCAGAAAGTTTAGCACGGTAGCGTTCTACTGTTTCAAATACGTAACAAGTTCACGTTCACAAATATTCATATCCACTATAGGATATGCTTACTGACAATGTATTTTTGTATCTGTAATCACTACTTCAGGTTTGCATTTTGTTAAGGTTTTATCTGTTTTAAATTTTACTTAGTCTTTTATTGCGTCTGTACTTTTAAATGTTTCTATTCTCTTTCATCTTACTGTTTTATCGTTCATATTTATTATTATACTTTTATGTATTCTTTTGTTTTATATTCTTTTGCTTGTGT
This sequence comes from Ancistrus triradiatus, assembly GCA_025084515.1. NCBI lineage: Eukaryota > Metazoa > Chordata > Actinopteri > Siluriformes > Loricariidae > Ancistrus > Ancistrus triradiatus. Next base: position 53,134 of record JAJAGP010003456.1, read on the forward strand.
AAGCACTTTGTGAAATGTTTGAAAAAGTGCTAAATAAAGATGATGATGGTTGTTGTTGTTGTTGTTGTTGTTGTTGTTGTTGTTATTGTTGTTATTATTTATGCCGGAATTTATGCTCAACATCTAGGTTTATGTTTATAAATAAGTTCCAACACTTTTAAATCTATTCTGTTCAGTATTATCAAACCTGTTTTCAGTGTAGATTATAACATACTATACCCACAGACTTTAAAATGAGCAATTAAATCTATAGTTCACAGATTCTATATATTTTGTTTATTTTATATATTTCTAAACTTAGCAGATATTAAACTTATTTGCTGGTCTAGTGTGTGTCATTCCTTACCGACACAAAATTGACTAGATTTGTCACCGCTCACTGTTTTCATAAACACAAATACGGCAGCAAAGTGCCAAATTGGCAACGCTGTGTGAGAAACTATACTGACTAACAGTATGTTTCTATAGGAAATCTCATTTTTCAGCAAATAGATAGGTAGAATGGGACAGTTTTGGACAGTTCATGTTTTCTGTCATCTTTTACTATAATATTCATGTCTATATAATATAATATCTGTATAATGTATTAATAATATATACTAGCATGGTATAATTTTTAAAAGCTTATGTTTTATTTTTTCACCAGTTAACAATAACAATGAAGATTTATCAAAACAAATGTAAATTATGCTTCTTCAATCAACTAATTAAAATATTTTTAAAGAATATTTAGGACATAATTTCCCTTGAATACTTGGTGTGGTTAATCCATAAACACGCTTCTGCATACCACACTTCTATAATTACTGTTATTTTATTTTCTCTTTTGATTACGTCTACATTTATTAAGTTGGTTCTTATATAATGTAATTGATGTATCCTATTTTTACGTACTCTAATAGTGCACTCTGTTTTAAATATTTTCCATCCTGCTTAAATATCTCTGTACTGTATTGTATTTTAATTCCTGTCCACAGTTTTACTTTAAATTTTCTGTTTTCTTTTTCTTCCCGCCTCTGTATTCACTCCCTCTTTGCTTATGATTTCTCTCCCTTTACTGCAATTTCACACGCATAAGGCCTCGCTACGCACACACCTAGGTTTATCACTTTCGAGGTCACACACACTCTAGCAGCTTACCTCATTCACTCCGTGTACTCTAGATGCACAGAAGATGCATCAAACACATATTAACACCAAAATGTGCATTAGATACACTTTAACACTAAATCAATTTTAATTTTGGGGAGAGCGCAAGCAGGGGCTCAAACTGGATCCCCTCTGCCCGTACAACCCCCAGTAACGGATAGCTCAGCTCTTATTTTTCTTGTTGATAACTCACTGTTTTTTTTCTCTTATTCTCCGTTATCACCATAAAAATAAATTTAAAAAACGGGTAGGTTCAGCTGGTACCAAGCGTCCCATCAACCTCCAGTCCTAAAACAGCTGGTCCCAGAAGTTGGATCTGTTCATCTGGACATAAGGTTTTGTGGGAGAAAGGTGTCGTCACTCATCTAAGTGACTTCTTCAGTGTCAGCTAGTTGGAAAAATTTCCCCAATCTTGTATACAGCATATTTGAATAACAACTGATACCAGCACCATTACATAACAATGGGACTGGTGATCAGTTTAATATGCAGATTACCATAGCCATTAATGATAATGACCACTTGTACCATTCACACAGGACTGGGGAAGGGCTGCGACAGCGGCATTGTAAGATATTGAGAGATGTACTCTGAGGCCTCCTCCTTGGTTCAGGGATGGATGTTCCCTTTTTATAAAAATGGCTTCTTTTACTCTGCGTTTTATAAAAAGGGAATCACAGCCCTTCCCCAATCCGGTGTGAATGGCACACGTGGCCATTGTCATTACCCTATCCGAATAGTTTTTAATTTTATTCCACTTTCACAATGCAGGCCTTTTGGATCATTTTTTTAAATTGTCCTTTGCCAATAGTCCCCACTAGTCAAAACTTAGCCCACCTAGTCATAAATCTGTATTGATGCCTATGGCAGGTACTCCTACTAGTTCAAAGAAATTTTTGGTAAAAACAGTTGGTGTCTTAACTGTGTTAAAAATATTTGATCCGATTGAGTATTCCTCTTTATTGAACCACGAGGGGACGCTTCTGTATGAAAAGGTTAATGCATTTGTATCTCAATATACAAACTCGTTATCTTGCCCACGTCTGTTTCATGGCTATTTTTGGTGAGACGCAAGTTTGGCAACTTAACAAAGTTACAAAAAAAAAATAGACAGTGACAAAAATAGACAGTTTTAGAGGCGCGCATCCAGACATTAGAGAAGGCTAGCTCAGCTCCTAGCTTAGCAGATCTGGATGCCACAGGTGAAGTTAGAGCCCCGCCAGAGTCCTCGCAGCAGGGCAAGAGGGTGACTGTTCTTAAGGCTAGTCCACGAGAGCACCACTCTTTACCTGTTCATGTGTCCAACAGGTTGCCCTCCTCAGTGAAACACCCACTGAGCAGCCTGTTGAAAGAGCTCTGATCATAGGTGACTCTATTTTACGACACGTGAAACTTGCTACCCCTTTAGGGACACCAGCAGCTACAGTTCTCTGTATCCCCGGAGCCAGAGTGCCGGTCTTAGTGAACTCGAGAGCCGCAGATTCTCTAGGATAGTTATTCATGTAGGGGCTAATGATATACGCCATCGTCAGTCAGAGGTTACTAAGGCTAATTTTGTAGAGGTGGTTAGCGTGGCGAAGGCGATGTCCGATGCTGTAGTGTGGTCTGGCCCCATCCCAATGCGGCGAGGTGACCAAGCCTACAGCAGGTTATGGTCGCTGAACTGCTGGCTGTCCAAGTGGTGCTCTGAAAACAACGGGGGCTATATAGACAACTGGACAGCCTTTGAGGGTAAGCCTGGCCTTTAGGATGGGACGGGGTCCATCCCCCTCGGGAAAGGGTGTGCTCTCATCTCCTGCAACATTGCCCATGCTTATGGCCCGATTGGTTAAGGGGCTTCTGACTATTCCAGAGCAGGGGGGGGTCAGGGCACAGACAGACCGCTACACACTGTCTGCTGGTAGCCCTGCACCGTCACCAGAACCCACATTATTGAAACTGTGTCTGTTACCCGCATCTGCCCTAAACGTAAATGCTCTCAAAAAGTCTGTTTTAATAACCTCATTAGTATAAACACAGATAGCTGCCAAAGAAATAACAACATTAGACTAAAGCTAGGATTACTTAACATTAGATCACTTACAAACAAAGCAGTGATTGTAAATGAAATGATCACTGATAAACGCTTACACGCTCTCTGTCTCACCGAAATTTGGATTAGACCTGATGAATATTTAGCCTTAAATAAAGCCTCACCTCCTGGATACAGTCATGCAAATTGCCCTCGTCCTAATGGTCTGGGGGGAGGCATAGCCACAATTTTTGACAAAGAGCTAAGTGTTACAACTAAATCCCATTACAAGGCTAATTCTTTTGAAATACTGATGCTTAATGTGACTGATCCATCGTTATGGAAGTCAAAACCACACTCTTTTCAGCTTATCACTATTTACCACCCTCCTGGTCCCTATTCAGAATTTCTTCAGGAATTTGCTAACTTTCTTTCCTGCTTACTACTGTCAACAGATAAGGCTTTAATTGTAGGTTATTTCAATATTCACTTCGACAATGAGCAGGATCCACTTAAAATTGCTTTCGAGTCAATCTTAGAATTCATGGGTATCACTCAGAATGTGATGGGACCAACCCACTGCTGTAATCATACTTTAGATCTAATATTAACATTTGGTATCAATATAGATAACCTTGATGTTTTCCCGCAAAGTGATTCGATTTCAGATCACTATCTTTTAGTATTTGAGCTATCTATAATAAATAAAATCCTTCTGCCTCGTTATCACACCAAGCGAACTATCACATCTGCTACTCCAGCTGCATTTATTAAAAAACAGACTTGAAATTTAATACACCTACGGAGATCAATCATCTTGAGTGTGTAAATGGCCAATTAGAATGTGTGCTTCGCCCAACCCTGGACACGATTGCTCCTGCTTGGGGCAAACACATTAGGAAAAAAAGGCTAGCACCATGGTATAATGACCACACTCGTACTTTAAAGCAAAGAACACGGCATCTAGAGCGCAAGTGGAGACATAGTAAATTGGAGGTGTTTAAGATTGCTTGGAGGGACAGCATGCCCTTACTAAAGGTAAAGCTGCATACTTCTCTTCAATCATAGAGAAAAATAAAAATTATCCAAGATTTCTCTTTAATAGTCTCCAAATTGACAAAAAACCCTACAGAAAGTGATTCTCCCATTCTGTGTAATTTTAACAGTAATGATTTCATGACTTTCTTTAATGATAAGATAGAAAACATTAGGCATAAAACTCAATGCTCATCACATCACCAAACTATTCAGAAACCTTCCAGATGCAGCACTAGTGAAGACATCTGTTTAATGATCTGTAAATCAAGACTAGAATCTTTTACCCCAATTACTAATACTGAACTATCCGCACTGATCAGCTCGTCTAAGTCATCAACATGTTTATTAGATCCAATTCCTACACGTTTACTCAAACAAGTAATACCTAGTATTATAGAGCCACTGTTAGTTATTGTAAATTCATCCCTTACCTTTGGTTATGTCCCCAAATCCTTTAACTCTGCTGTTATCAAGCCACTGATTAAAAAAGCCAGTCTTGACCCTTGTGTGATATCTAATTATAGACCAATTTCAAATCTACCGTTTCTGTCTAAAATCTTAGAAAAAGCCGTCTATCAGCAGCTCTGTAGTCACCTCCAAAGGAATGATATTTATGAAACATTTCAGTCTGGCTTCAGGCCCCATCATAGTACTGAAACAGCACTAATTAGGGTACTAAATGACTTGTTAATGTCCTCAGATAAGGGATGTGTTTCTTTTCTTGTTCTGTTAGATTTAAGTGCAGCATTTGACACTATAGATCATGATGTTTTACTAAACAGACTAGAAAATACTTTTGGTGTTAAGGGATTAGCACTTTCTTGGTTTAACCTACTTAACCGACCGGTACCAGTTTGTTCATATAAATAATCTACGCTTTAAGCTCTCAAAAGTGAAGTATGGCGTGCCTCAGGGGTCAGTGCTTGGCCCGCTTTTATTCTCTCTGTACATGCTGCCACTAGACTCAGTTATTCGTAAACATGGCATTAGTTTCCACTGCTATGCAGATGATACACAGCTGTACATATCAGCCAAACCTAATGACAGCCTTACAATCAACAAAATTGAGGCCTCTGTAAAGGAAATAAAAGATTGGATGTTATTTATTTTTCTCTTAATTAACTCAGATAAAACTGAGGTTCTATTAGTGGGACCCAAGGCTGTGAGAGACAGGTTGGCTACATCTGTCCTAAATCTAGATTGGCTCTCCAGTATTGTCCAGTCCATATGTAAAAAACTTAGGGGTCACATTTGATTCAGATCTCTCCTTTGATGCGCATATTAGCAGCATCACTCAAATTGCTTTCTTCCAGTTACGTAATATCGCAAAACTTAGAAATATCCTCTCTTTTAATGATGCAGAGAAACTTGTTCATGCGTTTATAACTTCAAGGTTGGATTACTGTAACGCCTTACTTACTGGATGCTCTAGTAAATCTATAAATAAACTTCAGTTAGTTCAGAATGCAGCTGCCCGAGTGCCAACACAAACTACAAAATTTGATCATATCACTCCTGTTCTACCATCACTACACTGGTTACCAGTTAAATTCCGCATTGATTACAAAATGCTTCTTATAACTTATAAAGCTCTACATGGCCTGGCCCCACATTATCTGAGTGAACTCTTAGAGTTTTACAATCCAGCTCGTCTACTTCGTTCGCAGGGTGCAGGGTCTTTTAGTTCCTAGAATAAAAAAAATCATAGCAGGGGGAATGACTTTCTCATACATGGCCCCCCAACTATGGAATAAACTACCCACTTTCATTCGAGACTCAGACACTCTCCAAATGTTTAAGTCTAGGCTAAAGACATACTTATTTACACAGGCTTTTGGTTAGACTTAGCCTGGGATGACTCGGGTCACTGGGGCCGGCGTCTGGAGTCATGTTTGGCCTGCCGGCCTGCCTTGTCCGTTAGCCAGGAGTGTCGGGTCTGGCTGAACTGGGCTTCGGTCCTCGTGATCGTGACTCGTGCATCCTTGCCTTAGACTAAGGGCAGAGCTGGGGGTTCATAGTCAAAGAGTCTTATGGTCGATAAGAGCCCGTCGGGTTGATGTCTTCTGCCTCCCGTTGGGGTTGGCACCATGTTAAGGTGTGATCCCTTCTTGGCTTGTTGTTACATACAAGTTCTCCTCTTTCTAGCTATGTTGATATAGCTAATGCATGCCGGGGTCTATGCGTACATTTTGGCATCAAGTGATTGACATGGATCCCAGTGATGTTACTAGGACACGTGTCTAATCAATAACTAGAACATTTTCTGTTTTCTCTCCGAGCTGTGTTCCGGCAGTTCCAGCCCCACACATGATGTTCATCTGCTGTAGCTCCAGTCAAGCTGCTTCCGTCATCAGCTCCAGCCCCATCATACCCGGGCCACTTAATGTCAATGTGCATACTTCACATTTTATTCGAACTTTGACTCCATGACTTTAGTTTCGCTCTTAGATTTATCATGTACGCCGCCCAAGGACTTTGGCTCCCTTTTTGAGTCTTGGTCCTCCTAAGGTTTCTTCCTATAACTCAGGGAGTTTTTCCTTGCCTCTGTCGCCCTAGGTTTGCTCAATTTGGGATTGGACGTAGTTATTAGGAGATAATCTAAACTTGTAAAGTTGCTTTGAGACAATGCTCCATTGTAAAAAGCGCTATATAAATAAATCTGACTTGACTTGACTTGACATTCATACCTGATGCTGACATAAATGTGTTTTAACTGAACAGCCCATGTGATTGTACAATTACATTTACAATCTACATAAAGATGTTACGGTTCGCCACGCGAACACGATGGCGAATCGTGAAGGCAAAAGAAACGGAATATTAGGACCCAATAGCAGTCAGCTCCAGATGGTAGTAATGAACTGAAATGAGTGAAATGAATGAAACAATAATTAAAGCAATACAAATAAACAACAGACAGGGAATTAAGTGAGGCTTTGTGTGTCAGCGAAACTGTCGAATCTGTGATCAGGCGCGCACACACAAAGCTGAGGACCCCGCTGAGAGGGGCAGCGAAAGGCGGGGCGAAAACACCTGCCAAAGGCGCGAGGCGCGGCAGCGTTTTATGGACACTGGCGTGCTCAAACTAACTGAAAAAACACTCCTTTTAAAACAGGAGAGGAGGCGGTGCTTGAAGCACGGCCGCTTTAACACGCTGAAATGGGATTTAACTGAAAAATATTCCCTTGGACTGGAGGGGTAGCAGCACTAGAAGGCAAGGCTGCTTACACGCACTTATACTGCGCTTAAACTGAGAAACGCCCCTCCAGACTGGGAAGAAAGCAGCGCTAGAAAGCGCGGCTGCTTACACGCACTTTATACTTTGTTTAAACTGAGAAATACTCCTCTTTACCGGAGAGGAGGCAGCGCTGGAAAGCGCAGCTGCTTACACGCACTTATACTTTGTTTAAACTGAGAAATACTCTTCTTTACCGGAGAGGAGGCAGCGCGAACGAGACCCCCGAAAGTCTCTTAAACACAAAAAAAAACCGTAACGTCTCTAAGCACAGCAAAGACCTGTGACAGGCGCCACGGGAATCAGTAGGATGGAAGGCGATGGTGCGACGCCTGTCAGTGCCAAACAAAGCTCTTAAATAGAGCCACTGACAGGTGTGTGCAATCCTGCAGTAATCAAATGACAGGCACGATCGCATGGTCTGAGGATCCCGAGCCAAAGCTGAACCAATACTGGCCTCTACTGTCAGCTTGGCAGAATCCCCAGACTGCTGGGGAGGTAGTAGACCGCACTGGGGATAAACAGTGGCCACTAGCGGCCACTGTGCACCACGTAACAAAAGATGTACAGTTTTTATTCCTTTATGCAAATTTGAGAAATAGTCTGTGATTGATGATTGTTTCTGACTCGAAGCACATGAAGTCCAGTCTGTGATGAATAACAGCAAAAACATTATAAGTCTGTTCACTCTGCTGCCATCTTGGTAACACCACAGGATAGTTATTTCCTGCCATACAAGACCAGACTCCTGTCACTTTGAATGCGGAGAGACCTATATATCCAGAATAAAAGAGAAATTTAAAATTCATATTTAGAATCACCGGTATAATCTGACAAAAATTATACAACATACTTGTGTTGTTAGCTTCAAATAACACCGTAACATTTTTTTAAAGGTTATTCTGGCTACTGTGCATGCGCATGCCACCACTACTAAGGGGCCAACACTTGTCTTCCTCCGCTCTGACACATTTACTAATATTTGGTTCTTTTGAATGATGGGGCGGGCCTTATGTACTACAGTCCCATTCATATTTTAACCAGTGAGCAGTCTTCTCCTTATATAACATCTCTGATAACAGACAGGGGCTGTGTTGCAAGTTTAAAGTGTCACCTACTGGTCTGAAACATGACAGCTTAGCGGGTAAGAATTTCCTTGCTGGCAGGACATTTGTCACATTTTAACCTGGGTGAGAGGTGAGGTTGGGGCTTTTTCGAGGTAACATGCATGGAAGGAAGCCCGTCCTGCCATCACAGTTGGTGAGAGATGAGGTTAGCGAGATAACGGGGGCGAAATAACAAGGTTAGACTGTATATATTATATTCCATATAAAATATTTATCCCTTCTTATTTTGGTCATGGTTCTGAAGGCATGCTGTCTATCCAAGCGAACACAGGGTGCAGACACGAGAATACTCTGGGTGGGATACTGGCCTTCTAAGGGTCAGCAGTGGTTGCTTTTGCAGTGACAGGGATGATACCTTAAGGGGCTTTCCCCCTCCTTCAGATATAGCCAATTCTGGACTTGAACCAAGGTGTATAATGTAATTCCCATTTATATTTTATTGTAAGGCTCAGTCAGATGAGTTGAAACCAGAGATTTTTGGCAACAAACTCAGTATGGATTTGGTATAAAAATAGATGGTGCTAAAGAACAGAATCTAATCCCCAATGTTAAGTATGCATGGCATACACATGGCCTCTATGAGTACATGAAACGGCAGATGATTCTAAATCAATATCTGGCTCATGGTTAGATCTTCAAGCAGGGACATTCTCCAGAACATTCATCCTAATGAAAGCAAAAGATGAGTCTCCAAAATTACTCTTTTTAATTGAGAGTTTAATTCCTATGGGTCAATCCCAGAATAAATACCTTGTCACTGTATCACTAAACAATATGATACCTTTTCTTTCAGTGCTTTTAAACACAGCTGTGGTTGTAATGAATATCTGCATGTGCTCTGATTGAACCTTTGCTCCATGCAGTGCCACAGTGAATCCAAACGATACTCTTTAATGTTCAAAGGGCTGTCACTAAAAAGTATTCAGGATTCCACCTCCCTACCTAAGGGACTGCCATGTTAGTAAATACCTCTGACATTATAGTCAGTTAATAAAGCGCCTGCTCTCTGCCAGCAAGGAGAAAGTTGTTACATTGGTATAAGAGGAAGCATTGAACCCCTATTATGGTCGCTTCTTCAATGGCACAGATACTGACAAGTCTCAGGGATTGTTTATTGCTTACTTCAGAGCCTTAAATCCAATAGAAACCAATTTCTTGATTCAGCATTATACTGCTGATCACTTTGATCACAGTATCACTCAGAGGAGAATGGGTTCCACATTTGAGCCTATTTCCTTTAAAGGTTTCTTCCTTATCAGTATTAGGCAGTTCTTTTTCTTGCCACTATCACCTATGGTCCTCATTTGGGGCGTAGGCTTGTTTTTTTTAAGCTGCTTTGCAACAATTTCTATGGATAAACTGAACTTGAAATTGGAACTTGAGATTAAGAAATACCAAGCTGATAGTATTTGGCTGCTATTTAGACTTTCCTGGGCTGCTGTTTTGTCCACAATTGCATTTACATTGCAATTTTGCAGGTTCCCGTTTCCAGATTACAATTACAACTGAAACGTTTTGCAAGATACAATCCAAGCAATTGTGGGATAACAATGGCATCTTTTTAGTGCTGGGATTTGAATCCTAGACCTTCTAGTCAGTATTCCTGTACTTTAGCTGCTGCGTCACCACAGTCCACTTGGCTGGTATGTAGCTGCTATTGGGCTTGTATTACTCTGCTACTGGGCCTCTATTGAGCTCTTCTTGGGCTTCTATTATGTTGTTATTGGACTTGTATTGCCATTCTATTTGGCTTGTATTTTATTTTTTCAAGTTTATCTTCTCTCTTTTAAATTCCCTCCAAACACAAACTTCTATTTTTCCATATGTATCTCTAACAGATCTCCGTTTTCACTTCTTTTTCAGGATTCACTCTTAAATTGTCTCTCTCTGTCTTTCTTTCCTACAGCACAATCTTAGTTCTGCTTAGATTCGTCTCATCATGCAAAACATGAGAAACATTTGTTATAGTTGTCTCACAGAAGACTTGCCTGTTTCATGTCTCATCCAAGACTTATGATACTATTTACATAAACATTTAAGATCTCAGAATTGGCTTTTTTTGGTCTCTTCTAACAAGTTAAAGTTCATCTTACTGTTGACTCATAACAAGAAATCCATAAGAAACAGCGAATTCCCAATTTTCTGAATATACCTTGATAAACTTATCTGTCATTACTGATACTCAAATCTATTTATTTTGAGAAAGTAATTCTAAATGAAATCACAATTCAAATCTCCATATGTGTATGTTAAAGTACACAATTTTATTTTCTGCACAATTTACTTTTACTTACAGGTGTAGATATGTAACAGCGAGAGGCGGATGGGAAGCAGGAGACGAACGCAGGTATTCAAAATAAGGAAGCTTTATTGAAAAAAGGCGAACAAAGGGAGACACAGCGAACTGAAAGAAGCGAGGACCGAAAACGGGTGTGGAACATAAATACGGCCGCAGCCGGAAAACGGGCACGAAACGAAAACAGGTGGTAAACCAAAACTACACCGGGACGGAAAACGGGTGGTAACTAAAGAAAACACGAAAGTAAGCTAAACAGAATGATACCTTGATAGAACGCGGCACAACGGGCATGGACTGTACGCAATCAGCAATCTGATCGCGGAGCTTCCTGATAGGTTTGAGCATTAAGCGGTGCGCGCGGCTGGGCGTGACAGAGCCCCCCCCCCCAAGGAGTCCGAGTCGAAGCTAGGACTCCCAGAAAGGACCCCCAGGAGCAGTTCTGCCTCAGGAGGTCTCCTCGCCGGACGGACCCTAGCGGAGTCGCCGACTGGAGGCAGGCGAGCGGAGTCGCCGACTGGAGGCAGGCGAGCGGAGTCGCTGACTGGAGGCAGGCGAGCGGAGTCGCCGACTGGAGGCAGGCGAGCGGAGTCGCCGACTGGAGGCAGACGATCGGAGTCGACGACTGGAGGCAGACGATCGGAGTCGTGGACGTGATGCTGGAGAGCAGAGCCGTGGACGAGCTGCTGGAGAGCAGGGTCGTGGACGAGCTGCTGGAGAGCAGGGTCGTGGACGAGCTGCTGGAGAGCAGGGTCGTGGACGAGCTGCTGGAGAGCAGGGTCGTGGACGAGCTGCTGGAGAGCAGGGTCGTGGACGAGCTGCTGGAGAGCAGGGTCGTGGACGAGCTGCTGGAGAGCAGGGTCGTGGACGAGCTGCTGGAGAGCAGGGTCGTGGACGAGCTGCTGGAGAGCAGGGTCGTGGACGAGCTGCTGGAGAGCAGGGTCGTGGACGAGCTGCTGGAGAGCAGGGTCCGTGGACGAGCTGCTGAGAGGCCAGGGTCGTGGACGAGCTGCTGAGAGGCAGAGTCGTGGGACGAGCTGCTGAGAGGCAGAGTCGTGGACGACGGGAGGCTGACGAGCAGAGTCGTGGACGACGGGGAGGCTGACGAGCAGAGTCGTGGACGACGGGAGGCTGACGAGCAGAGTCGTGGACGACGGAGGCTGACGAGCAGAGTCGTGGACGACGGGAGGCTGACGAGCAGAGTCGTGGACGACGGGAGGCTGACGAGCAGAGTCGTGGACGACGGGATGCTTGAGAGCAGAGTCGTGGACGACGGGATGCTTGAGAGCAGAGTCGTGGACGACGGGATGCTTGAGAGCAGAGTCGTGGACGACGGGATGCTTGAGAGCAGAGTCGTGGACGACGGGATGCTTGAGAGCAGAGTCGTGGACGACGGGATGCTTGAGAGCGGAGTCGCGACGGGATGCTTGAGAGCGGAGTCGACGACGGGATGCTTGAGAGCGGAGCCGACGACGTGATGCTTGAGAGCGGAGCCGACGACGTGATGCTTGAGAGCGGAGCCGACGACGTGATGCTTGAAGGCGAGCCGTGGACATGATGCTGGAGAGCAGAGCCCGTGGACATGATGCTGGAGAGCAGAGCAAGTGGACGTGATGCTGGAGAGCAGAGCAGTTGGACGTGATGCTGGAGAGCAGAGCGTGGACGTGATGCTGGAAAACAGAGCCGTGGACGGGATGCTGGAGAGCAGAGAATCTCGTGGACGGGAGGAGGCTGGAGAGCAGAGCCGTGGATGGGATTGCTGGAGAGCAGAGCTGTGGACAGGATGCTGGATCTCCCTGGAGGGGATAGTCTCTGGACGGGTCTCTTTGGTAGAGACGTTCTCTGGACGGGTCTCTTTTGAAGAGACGTTCTCTGGGACGGGTCTCTTTGGAAGAGACGTTCTCTGGACGGGTCTCTTTGGAAGAGACGTTCTCTGGACGGGTCTCTTTGGAAGAGACGTTCTCTGACGGGTTTCTCTTTGGAAGAGACGTTCTCTGGACGGGTCTCTTTGGAAGAGACGTTCTCTGGACGGGTCTCTTTGGAAGAGACGTTCTCTGGACGGGTCTCTTTGGAAGAGACGTTCTTTGGAAGGGTCTCTGTGAAGCTGATGGCCTTAGGGAAGGCCTCTGGAACTGCCGAGACCCTTGGTGCAGCCGCTGAAACTGCCGAGGCCCTTGGTGCAGCCACTGGAACCGCAGACGCCCTGGAGGCAGCCACTGGAACCGCAGACGCCCTGGAGGCAGCCACTGGAACCGCAGACGCCCTGGAGGCAGCCACTGGAACCGCAGACGCCCTGTGGAGGCAGCCACTGGAACCGCTGATGCCCTGGAGGCAGCCACTGGAAATGCTGATGCCCTGGAGGCAGCCACTGGAACTGCTGATGCCTTGGATGCAGTCACTGGCACTACTGACGACCTGGACACAGTCACTGGTACAACCGTCCGAGACGCGGGAGTGGGCACGAGCGGGAGTGACGCGACTGTCCGTTTTACCAATGTCCGTGGTGCAGGAGTGGGCACGACCAGGGGTGACGTGACTGTCCATGTCGCAAAGATCCGCGGTGCAGGAGTGGGCACGAATGTTCGTGGTGCAGGAGTGGACGCATGACAACTATCGAGAACTAGAGGTTCTGCAGCGAGACTAGAGTGAGTAGAGACACGAGTATCAAGAACTAGAGGTTCTGAAGCGAGACTAGAGCGATTAGAGGTACGAGTATCGAGAACTAGAGGTTCTGTGGCGAGACTAGAGCGATTACAGGTACGAGTATCGAGAATTAGAGGTTCTGAGACGAGACTAGAGCAATGAGAGGTACAAGTATTGAGAACTAGAGGTTCTGAGGCGAGACTAGAGCAATTAGAGATTCGAGTACCAATGAGTGAAGGATCAAAAAAGGAATCACCGGATATAACAAGCGGTCGCTGATGCTTGACCAAGGCGGACTGGCTGGTGGCACCTGGGGGTCCAGCACTTGACCAACCAGAGCCGAGCGGGCAGGGCGAACAGGTTCAAACACATCAGGACTTATCGCTTCAACGTCCGGGAAACTCCATGGAAAACAAAAAGTGATCTCCAGCTCCTCAAGGAACTGCCCTATGGTACTATTCTTGAATACCGGCCATAGGTGGGTGGCCCAGGTTAGGGCTTCACCGGTGAGGTGAAGAACCACGAAAGAAACCCTGGCATACTCAGTTTCAAAAGGGAAGAGATCGAAAAACTGCTCGCACCGTTCCACGAACGGCCGGCAGGTGGCAGGGTCGCCATTGAAACGGCCGAGGGAAAACGAAAAATCGGGGACACCTGCCGTCTCCATGTGGGCGGGTTATTCTGTAACAGCGAGAGGCGGATGGGAAGCAGGAGATGAATGCAGGTATTCAAAATAAGGAAGCTTTATTGAAAAAAGGCGAACAAAGGGAGACACAGCGAACTGAAAGAAGCGAGGACCGAAAACAGGTGTGGAACATAAATACGGCCGCAGCCGGAAAATGGGCACGAAACGAAAACAGGTGGTAAACCAAAACTACACCGGGACAGAAAACGGGTGGTAACTAAAGAAAACACGGAAGTAAGCTAAACAGAATGATACCTTGATAGAACGCGGCACAACGGGCATGGACGGACACGGATGAGTCTGGAAGGCATGGACAGGAGGTAAGCCAAGACAGGGTGGATGGGAGAGGCACGAGAGGCATGAGGCGCATAGGGACGCGACCGGCATGGAACGCAAACATCATCAATAACCCGCGCCGCAGTCTCGAGCGCGCCCGCTTATATGGTTTAGGTTTTCCCGATAGGTTTGAGCATTAAGCGGTGCGCGCTGCGGCTGGGCGTGACAAGATAAGGCAACTATAAAAGTGTCCAAAAAAAACTAAATACAATTTCAAATATTTGCTTCCATGTTCTATCAGAGCCAATTATATTCTGTTGCTCTTCAGGCTTGTGTTCTTAGTTATATTACAAAATGTTCAAGAATTAAATGTTAAACTGTCACTGTGTTCCCTGACAGTATGATGGACTTAGATTAGAATAGAATTAAATTTATTCAGTGCGTGACTCACTCTCAAATTCATCACTCATTCTCTCGCATTGACTTATTCCACACAAGCATGTAGCAAACTAAGACTACACTTTAATTGGATTAATTTTTAATTAAACTTTATTAATTAAATTATATTAATTAATTAAGAAATACCGGGCACCACCAAATCGATTATTAAAAATATAAATAATTCACTGGCCGATCTGGAAACCAGGAAAAAGAAACACCAAACTTGATCAGTCTATATCCGAGTAGTGAATTCAAAGTATTTTTCTCGACCTTTGAATGAATGAACTCTCACACCAGGCGGCAAATTCAAAAGGGTTTATAAACAAGTTTATTAACTACAAACAAGGCAATACCAACAGATTATCTAATGTAATAACGAGTGTATCACAGAGTTAAAATCATAAAATGACGATGAACATGTGTATATCGCAGTATGGAGAACAGGGAATAATGGCAAGCGTACACATTATAGTAATAAAATCAGAAACCAAGATGACTCTATGTAACTTATCGGTCGCGCAATAATTACTAACGTTGCAATGTTACTGGTACCTTCATTACGTTGAATTGGGTAGAATGGGTAAAAATTACTTTAAAAGTCTATGTTGAAGCGTGGTTTTAGCTTAAAAACGCAAAGTACGAGAAATCAGGGACCCAGAACAGCCACAACAGTGGTACTTGCCGATTGCTTTGTGGAGGCTCACGCGAAGGAGATGGAATGGAACCGAGCCTCTGCCTGTCGTCCAACGTCACACGTGATACGGAAGCGGTAAAAATCTTCAGATTCTGATGCTCCTGTTTGGTGGACTGTAAGATCTTGGCTATAGGCCTCCGGTCCGTGTCTTTGGTCCGTGGGACCACAGATGTGTTGATGGCCTCACTCCGGTTTGGCTTTCTTCCCAGCTGTTGGTGATCAGGTTCCTTGACCTCGACTTGCGGGCGTGCGACTCGGATTCTATCTTGGCGACAGACAAAGGTGGAGTCGAACACGTTCTAGCACCACGAGCTTCAACAAAAACTCGGAAAAACTTGGATTTTGTGAGAATAGTAGAGCTTAGAGTCTGGTTGGTCTTTTAACTATCTTCTAGTTCAGCGATACCGAACTACTTAAGACTGCTGTACACAGGAAACTTAAAATAAACGCGAAAACTTGAGTGAAATGAATGATCAAAAGCGCTATAAAAAGGAAAAACTACAACTATAAAAGACAAAGGAAAGACTTAAAGAACACAAAGACACAAGACTTGAAGCTAGCTCACCACGCGGTCGTCCCGCATTGCTTTTGAATGTTCCGGCTCGTAAGCGGCTGGAGGCGGGACATAAGGAGTTGCCCTTACTTAGCCAATGAGAAGCTGACTCCTCAGTAAAGCCCTTCTATCGTGGTTGTGTCTTATTTCACCATATGAGCCACAGACGTTCTAACTTGGATTAAAATATATTCCTACATATCTAAAGTGATTCAAAGTATCACACAATAACCAACAAATCCTCAAAGTTGCAGACTTCGTTGTAAGGTTCAGATGATCAAAAGCACCTTGAATTGATAAACTAGAACATCTTTAAAGAATTCTAACTACAGCACATACATTTACTATACCTTTAAACACATAATACGATCGATACAAGATGTAGTAAACAGTACATTCTAAATAACCTCATTTCGGTTCTTTATAAGTATGAACAGTATTAAACCCCCAGCGATCGGTACACATAGGCAAAAGCTGTTATTTCTATATATCAATACGAAACTGGATCACTAAATATCAAAACAAAAAGATAATTATACTAAAACATTAATCAAGTAGATATGAAGATACATAAATTCAGTAACATACATATGTATAATCTATATCGGTGTGTGGATATAAAAGAATATCCTTGATCCACTCTTTCTATGAATCATTTAAATGTATATAGCGGGTTTGGACTTATCAGGATCCAAATATTATTTGTTATGTCATTAAAAGGTTTCGATGAAGATAATCTGTTCCCAGAAAAAGTTGAATACAATTATTAAAGTTGTGCTTCTTAGGACAAGAGCTGAGTCCTTTGTGTCATAAATCCAGGGGTGTCTTTCTGGCGCCAGGCTTGGGTGATAAGGTTTGCAAGAGAGCTGTGATGAAAGGTTCACTGTGAAGGAAACCGTTATGTTCTGCAACAATCAGTTTTAAAAGGAAAATTGAGAAAACTTGGTGGCCTGGACCGTTGAAACCCCTTTTTAAGATTAGCACATGGACTTAGTTTATGATTGGAGATGTCGAAGGTTGTATGTCGGTTTGGGAACTGTTAACTGTTGATGGAGTCAAACGGTGGGGGTTAAGATCCTGTCCAGATGTATTGCCCTCTTGCATTCCAAGATGTTGTATAGTTTATGACTTGTGAAAGAGAGTAGAGAGAGAGAGGGGGGTACGGCTATCACGCTACAAGCAACTCCATTATACTGCATATATGAAAATCTACAATCCATCCAATAGTAAGCTCTGATCATGCCTCAATTACTTTTAGTTTTAGTGACATACAAAAAACTACAACCAGACCAAGATGGTTATTTAATACATCACTCATCAAAGACAAAGAATTCAATATTCAAACATACTAATAATTCAATTAATTCAATAAAAAATCATTAATAGGACACACATTACTCAATACAAAATGTTCAAAATGGGATTTAGTAATTTTCAAGTATATGTGCACAGTGCGTAACCAACAAAACTGACGACTACTTTCACTCATTCCAGACTTGCAGACTAGCCCACAAATTCTGGGGAAAAGTAACTTCAAAATGATCTCTGTGTCTGGGGAGCAACATTCCTATGTCACCCTCCGTATGTCTATTAGGAAACCTCTCAGTGGTAGAATCACTAATCGAAAGCACAATTCCATTACTTATATTGTTAAGTATAAAAGCAACAACAACAACAAAAAATACTACTAAATTGGAAAGATAAAAAAATATGTAACACAATGGATCAATCTATTAAAAGAGCACCTAGCCTCAGCTGCAAATCGAAACAAATTAGGCACTTTAATCTAGTCTTCTCAATAATGAGTGAATTTTGTCGTAGTGGCCCTATAACGTAATTAAAAAAGCAACTTGCACTCTCTCAAATGCAAATTTGTTAGCAAAATGTACATTATGATTTTTTTTTTCTCTCACTGTCTCTGTATATTGTTTGTAGGCATAAATGTATGCATTTATATTTTAACTGTCACTCAGTATATTAATAATTCAACGTATGACACTGATTGAATAAGTACACAGTATCAGTGTGCAGTGCTGTGAATTATTATTATCAGTATTTTTTTTTCCCTCCCACACTATCCTGTATACTGTCTGTCTGTTAGTCATTATTATTTTTGTGTTGCTTGTCTTACTTTTCACCTTTCTCGGTTGACCTGTGTACTGCCTGTTTGTTGCCATTATTACTGTCGTTTTTTTTCTTTTTTACCTTGCTTATTTGTCTTGCGTATAGCTTGTCTGTCACAGTTATTTTGTCTATATGCTGTTATTTTTGTAATTAAAAATAAAATTATTCTATTTATAGTCAAAATTGTGAAGAATAGTTCAAAACGGCTTAAAATATTAAAGTCCACAACTACAAGCTTTAAACCTAAAGACAGCACGGAGCGTCTGACTCGATGCACTCCGTTCGGCTATTGGTCAGAACCAGCTCATTAGCATACTGTGGTAACAAACATGGCGGATACTGCGGCTTGTAAGGGAAAGCGGTTTTCTTAGTTATTGGTAATTAAATACTTCATATACTCGCCTAAACTGGATTGGTAAACACTCTGTTTTAAACATGTACATAGTTTACGATAAAGGACTTAACTTTCGGTAACTTCTTAGAAGTTCGAGAAGTTCGCGCGAGCTTAGCTAAGGGTCCGGTGAGATGCTGAGTCACAGAGTGAGTTACTGCTGCCACAGAGCTTCATTCTCCTCATGGCCGCTGCTGCTCTGTGGCTGGAATCATAGTTTGGTAAGTATTTTTGAAGTTATTATTGTTATTTTAACATTTTAATTAGTTTTTGTGATAATAAAAACTTCATTGTAGTTTTCAGACCGAATGCTATGCTAGTTTCTGTTGGTAGCATAATATTTGTCAGAGTTTGCTTTGCCCATAACTTGGATTGTAGAGCAGCTCCAAAAGAGAAACGTTAAGTCCGCTAATGTACGGTACATTTACATATATATTTTTAGCTGTAGTGAATGTTAGCACCTGATGCACCCTTGTGTTTGTATTATTATTTTGCAGGGTAACGTTAGCATGCGCATTCGGGGACCTAGCTATCTGCAGCCTTTCAGGTAATATTATTAGCTAGTCTATCATGACCAAAAACACCGTGATAAATTAACTGTATTTTTTTTTTTCCAATTAAGTCTATAGGAATTTGGTGTGGAATGATCTTGAAGTTTTTCTGCACTTTCACTGAAATGCTTCTTTTGTCCTGTTTGAAGGATTTGCACAAAACACATTTTCATGAACTTTGTTTTTATGTTTTCTGCTGAGAATGGACTTGATACATACAGTTAACATCAAATCCATATTATGATTAATATGACCTTTATTAGATGCTTTCACCATAGTCCGTATTGTGCTAAAGTTTTAGACAGGTGTGGAAAAATGCTGCAGAGTAATAATGCTTACAAACATGGAGGTGTTAGTAGTTTATTTTTGTCAGTTAACAACATGCAAAGTGAATGAACAAAAGAGAAATCTAAATAAAATCAGTATTTGGTATCACCCTTTGCCTTCAGTTCTTCTAAGTACACTCGCACACAGTTTCTGAAGGAACTTGGCAAGGAGGTTGTTCCAGACATCCTGGAAACTAACCACAGATCTTCTGTGGATGTAGGCTTGCTCAGATCCTTCAGTCTTCGGTCCTTCGTGTAATCCCAGACAGACTTGATGATGTTGAGATCAGAGCGCCGGTGTGTCCATATCCTCACTTCCAGGACTCCTTGTTCTTCTTTACACTGAAGATAGTTCTTGGTGATATTGGCTGTAGCCACAATTCTTCCATGAAGACCACTTCTGACCAGACTTCTCAGAAGAGTAATGGGTGTGTCAGTGCCCCACTGGTTTCTGCCACTTCTTTGCTGATGGCACTGCTGGACATCTTCCAGTTTTTAAGGGAAGTAAGCATGAGGTGCCTGACCACTGCATCTACGGTCCTCAGCATTGCCCATTTCTTTGTACTTTTTGAAATGAGCTTGAACCCCCAGTCTACTTTGAAATCCTTGCCTGGGAGAGGCCTTGCTGATGCAGTATACCTACCATGTGTCTTGTTACTGTGCTCAGACTTGCCATGGTTGTATGTCCTGTGACACAAAACTGTTTTCCCACAACCTTACCTTT